>JANSTU010009209.1:0-16073 GCA_027564075.1 Bolitophila hybrida
AACCTGCCATGGTGGTTTGGGAGGACGGAATGAATATAACACACTGCATTTGACATCTGTCACTCAAACAACATGGCGGCAATGAGCTGTCAAAGTTAGAGCGTCCCTATTGGAAAACCCTATAGTGTTGGATAATTTTTGGAACTGTACATACATCGAAATTCATTCATGTATAAGAAAATATTAGAAAGATAAAATCTATGCTTTGTCGTTGAATTATTTAAGCTATTTAAGCTTTCAAAATAACCTAATAAAGAATGAAATGAAAAGAGAGAGAGGAATAAAGAAGTTTCACTTTTTTTGGTGACGAAACTTCTTTTTTTTAATTTGGTATTTTGTTATTATTTGTATGACTATGGAAACATAGGTATGATGGTCTGACGCCAAAAATATAAAGAGCAAAGTGTATTTTGAATATACAGACTTTTTAAATTTAATAAAAAAATAATTTAAACAGAATTCTATAATTACATACACATACAATGTATATATGTATTGCTTATATAACACCGGGAAAAATCAATGACTCCTCATTCCAATAACATTTGAATGCAAGTTTTCCAGACAAACAAACGACCCCCGACCCCGTGAGATTGTTGCACGCAGGTGCAGCCCGGCGTAATGCGCAACAAATGTATATACATATTTTATACAATTTAAAATCGATATAGAACTAACAAACCTTGAGCATTTTAAATTGATGCCGGATTTTGACCAATTTAAATGCTGATGAATTGCAACGAACACAAAAACTAGTTATTACATATTTATGATTTTATTTGCGGAAATACTCGCAACACCCATACATATAACATCAATGTCACAATAAAATACAATACTTTTGTTTGGTACGATAACACATATTGCATGATAAAAAAAATATAATTACACAGTAATCAAAACTAAATTACACATTGGACGAAGCAATACATCACAATACAGTATATAGTTATAATGAAAGGGTGGCGGATGGAAGTTGGATTACAAAAATATACATACAAATAGGCCATTATAATATGTGAATAATTTAGAGGGCACCATTCATTCGCTCCGGAAAGACCGGCGGAGATGTCTGGCTGCTGTTATCCCGAGTTGAATGTCCATTCACAGTTGGTGGTGGTTGAAGATCAATTGCCTCGATAACATCCCATTCTTCCAAATTAAGTGAATCCGGTGTATCAGTCTCCTGGATTAGGGTTCCCTCGAAACGGAACTCCACGCTGCCATAGCTCAGGTCCATTTTTTCACAGTAAAGAACCATCAGTCTACGCAAAGCGGTGCGTTTCATCATATGGAACTTTAGCAAATTTCCTTCATTCCGGAACACCTTCAAGTGTAGTCCTCCTGGCAGTGGGTATCCAGGAAGAGTGCCATTATTGGTATCGTCGTCGCTGCTCATTATTTATGGTTGTTGGGGATTTTTTTGTATTTGTTTCTTGAAACACTTGCACTATGTATGTGTTATCTGATTGAAGAGTTTGGCCTTTCTGAAATAATAGGAAATATGAAATTGAAAAATCGATTTGTTATTTGAGTCGGCGTCGGCGTTTTTCGATAGCAGCGCTGTAGTTGGCAAAAAATTATAATGTCTCAGTTCGCAGAATAAAAAATAGATGGCAGTCAATCTGATTATTGGATTTTTTAAATACATTTTTTTTCGCCAACAATCGTGTGTATATCGTGCGTTCAAAATTGTATATCGACGCTTTCAGTTTTTTGTCGAATGGGTTTTTTTTGTTTATTTATTATACTTACATTCATGTTATTATTATTATTTATTTATATTTAAGTGACATATAAATACGACTGAACAATAATATACCTACCGATGTTGTGTCAGAAAATAGTTGCTTCTTAACGCACTGAAACGTACAATTCATTTAGGTTGCGTTCTAAAATAGTTATGTTATTTGAGTAGCTACGTATGAAAAATTTCGTACAGAATCGCTACTCTGGGTAGTGATTTAAGAAGATTATTTGCATATAAATTGATATAGCCATGCGTTACATATCGATGTGTTATAAGAAGGTCAAATCACATCTGAATTTTTGTGTACATACTTTTTTATTACATAAAATGTTTTTAAATTGAAAATAGCCTAGTGGGTTAACGCGTTGGCCTGGTTGGCTTATGGGAGGTCGTCGGTTCAATCCCGGTCGGCAGACTGAAGTGTATTTATTTTATGTTTTTAGTTGCATCAGAATTTTGGATTGTATTACGAGAAGTTTTTCTAGCTCTTGCTAGCTCTTGCTATCCCACCGAAGAATGGTTTAAGAAAACCATTCTTACATCCTGCATTGATCTGAAATACATACCCCATAGACACGCAAGCCACTGGGTTCATTTTCATACAGCATGTCCAAGCTTGAATCAACTTTCGAAACATAAAAAATACATATAGGCTTTCAAATGCTTTGACAAGCTTTGTATAAGCTTCCATATGCGATATATAGATGACACTGTAATAAAAAGCTATTTAATAGAAAAGTCCAAATTTTATTTTACAATATTTATTAAATTCAAATTAAAATATATTTTACTTAAATGTTAAAATAAATAGTTTTGCACAACCAGTTTAAAAGTATGTTAGATGAAGTTGTCAAACAGATGTTTTTCTTATATTTTATTTAATTTGTCATCATTTAGTGCTACATTCGAAAAAAAACCGGCCGGGATTGAACCGGCGACATCCCATAAGCCAGTCCAACGCGTTATCCCACTCGGCTATGGCTATGGATTGTTCAATATTAAGGCTCGCGTGTCTATATGTATGAAAATGAACCCAGTTTATAGCGACTTTAAAGCGGACTGATGTCCTGTTTGTTTAAATACAATTTGTCTAAAGGTTATTTGTCTCAAAACAATTTGTCTAAAGGTAATTTGTCTAAAAGCATTTATCTAAAAGCAATTTGTCTAAAAACAATTTGTCTAAACAAATTTGTCTAAAATCATTTATCTAAAAGCAATTTGTCTGAAAACAATTTGTATAAGAACAATTTGTTTAAAAAATTTTTATTTTTTCCACGTTTTGGCGCGGTGGTGAAAATTTTCACACACATATACACACTAGCACACCCACAACCAAATAAAATAAACCATATTACTAACTTAAAACACAAAACACATAAAAATACACATTTCATATAGTACCTGCACCAAATTTTCTCGCACCAAATTGTATACACAAAAATCTAGCACAATAATGAATATACATAATTTTGTTTGTCACTGGCGCCCGAGATTAATAATAACAAGTGTATTTGTCTTTAAAACACTCTTTATTTCGATTAAGCAAATATACAATTCAACAATAATTCGTCCTTTGGATATCTAAAACATAATAGAAAGTGTATAATGGCAAATAGTGGATCGTGGAATAGTACCCTATGGCCAACACCTTTTGAATCACGCTTAGGGAAAACAACCCTTGAACTTTGATGCACTCTTAATATTTTCATTTCCCTAATTTTTGTTTTGTTTTTATGCTGTAAAAAAGGGTCTGAAATACAGAAGAGCTTAAATGCTGCATGAGCCTAGACAAATTGTATTTAGACAAATTGCTTTTAGACAAATTGTTTTTACACAAATTGTTTTTAGATAAATTGTTTTAGACAAATTGTATTTGAAAGTCCAAACTTGAACGTACTTTCGAAAATACATATAATGACAAGCTTTCAAATGCAATATATAGATGGCACGGTAATAAAAAAGTTATTTAATAGAAATGCCCAGATGTTATTGTCATTCATTTATTATATTCAAATTAGAATAAATTTTATTTACATGTTAAAAGTTATACTACATACATTACAAGTAAGGCACCACCAGTTTAAAAGTAGGTGAAGGTGTTCATACAGATGTTTTCCTTATTATTTATTTAATTCATTATCTACTCATCCGGACGACATTCAGATATCCATCAACTTGTAGTGCTTGCTTTGTCTCCTCGTATTTCGTTTCCTGGTGTTTCTTGTCCAATACACACAAACAATACGATACACACGATGTAATTAACAAAATAAACACACGATATATTTATTTTACAATAAAATACAATACTAAAATTTGATTTGAAATATACTTTTGCCGTGTCAAAACTGTACATAACCATTAAAATCCAAATATGAAAACTAACAGAGCCCATCTGTCAACAAAGACGATGCCGCCGGTAGCGTTGCAGAGATCGTGGCGTGTTCGCCGCGTTTTCGATTATTTTTGGATGCGGCAGCACTTTTCGATCAAAAACCAGCAACATTAAGTTGTATGGGTACCAAATTGATATTAAAAACTGAAATATTTCCGATATTGAATTTGTCTTAATGGGTAGCTGTCGGATGTCAACTCACCATGCAAGATACGAATAACAAATATGCATATGCAAAATTGCAAATATAAATACAATTTGATCTGAATACAAAAGCTAATAATATTGCGGCATATTATAAAATTTTGTCAATTTAAGTGTTCCGTGTATTATAGCAAATGTTAAACCGTATGTCTTTTGCATTAAATCATTTTTATAAATTTATTTAAGTATGATGCAAAGTGGCAGTGAAAATAAAAGGTAATTATAAAATGAATGGCACAAAGACGTGTCCATTTTTAATATAAAAATATACATTATGTTATTATTAATTTGTTTAATTTGCTGATACATATTATGACATACTTATGTTACTTATCTCTCATTAGCATAATTATACAAAAATATTCACGTAAGAACGAAGAATACAGGTTTTTTTCTATACAATAATAATAAAATAAAGGCATATTGGATACATATATTATATATATCAATACAAAATATATTATATATGCACAAATGAGTTAGATTGTAAATAAGTGTAAAATCATCCCAACAACTGAAGATTTATTTACTATAATACATTCTACTTTAGTTTAGAAGATCTTCTTCCTGATGATGATAATTTAATTAGTCGAGAAAGTCAATGGTTAAATCTGTTAAACGTAAGTTATTTTATAAAATAATCTATACTTGTAAAGTAATTATAATTATTTTACAGAGTTTCGAAACATTTGATAAACACAGTCAACCGGGTGTGGAAATTGATAAATTGCCTGATTTTGTAAAAAATGAGTTATCGCCTGAAAGTGAATGCGTATTGAGTACGTCGGAGGACAACAGTGCTACAGAAGACGATGGAAGTTTGAATGATATCAATAATGAACTAGCAGCTAAAACCAAGTCTGTTATTGAAAAAAGAATGTCATCCTGGGATGAAACGGGATTACTTCGTCAGATGGAAGTTGTGCCATTTAAAGAAAAAATCGAAAGTTGGTTATTCAACAATACATTCTTTAATAGTGAATCCGACGGAAATGCCTTTCAAAAGTCAAATAGTTTAAGCGGAACAATGCAAGTAACAAAATGCATGAAGTACGAAGTAAACGGTGAACATAAGATCTATGAAGATTCTCTGGATTCTGTAAATACGGCACAGTATATAAAAGCAAATATGCAGAAAACTCAAATAACAACAATGACTACAATCAAACAATTTTGTATGTCGTCAAATGAAGTTAAAGAAGTTAAAGATTTAAAGAGTTTTAGTGAAAGCAAACTACAAACAAATAAAGTGTCTGTACCCGAAACAAAACAGCCAGAACTTAATCACATAGACAATTCAAATTTAGTTAATTTGCAATTATCGAGAGTGAGACAAAAGTCGTTTATAAAAACACGTCGCATGACTCATAAACGTTTGAACGAACAGCAATTTTCATCCGAAAGCGATAATGAAAAGGATGTTCAACTACCGCGCCGTTGTTCCACATCCAGGGAATTCTCAAAAGGTACTTATATTACGGTTTATTTTATAATATTATATTTTTACTTCTTTTAGGTAAAGTTCTTAAGAGAAAAGCTAACAATGAAAGGAAATATGAATTGTTTACGACTAATAAGGAAAATCAAAGTAACGTATATCACTGATAATATGCAGTATAGGTGGCGAGTCTGTAGAGTTAATTATATGAAAAAATGCTGATCCTTAAATTTGATACTCCAAAACTCCTTTGAAAAATTGATAAGCAAAAAAAATAATTCAAAGGAGTTGTGGAGAACTTTGGAACATATTCTTGTTTTTGATGTCAGTAGAGGCTCACCACATATACTACATATACTTAATATTTTTTTTTAAAAAATATTTTATTAAATGTTTATTTAATATTTTAGAAAATAGAACATATCATAAGGAAGACAGTGTGGAAACCAAAAATAATATAAGCAAAATAGTTCCTTCAACCGATAAGGCACGTCTACAAAATAAGAAAGAAAAAGACATCTACGGTAAAGATGTAAGAAGTGGACCTTCGAAACCAGAAATTACGTTAAGCCAAAGTAATACTTCGTCAACAATTATTAAAAACAATGAGAAAAATGTACATCATAAAAATGAAATGTCCTGTTTACCAAACATGTTGATAAATATTGAAGTTGAATCAAAGGAAAAAAAGAATACTGACCTTTCATTAAAAAAACAAAAAATCAACAAAATAATTCGGGCATCTGAATGGCCAAAAGTGCGTATAAAAAAAATGGCTAATAATATCGTAAAGGCATTGACTGATTCGAAGAATTCTGTGAATAATGACATAGCTAAATTATGTCAAGTTTCAGAATGGCCAAAAGTATATATAAAAAAGATGAACATTAATAAGTTTGTCAAGGAATTTGAAAAAGCAAAAAAAGATATCGGTAAAGAAAAGCAAAAAAATAAAAAGTCAAATCAAAAATTGGTTCCTATAGTTCCTGCATTAGATGAAAACGAGATTGCAATGTCAAAACATCCTCAGAAGAACATTGATTTAAAAAAAGCAAAAAACTCGAAGTCTGCCATAAAAAATGTTAAAACCGAAAAATCTGAACAAGTCACTAAAAAAAAAAGTATGGCTAAAACAATTAAAGAGAAAAAGGAAGCAAAGCTAGATGAAAAGCACAAACCTGAGAATTCAAAAATGTACTCTAATAAAAAATCGCGAAAAAACGTATCCACACCGGGTAGCCCGACGCGAATACCCGTCGAAAATCCCAATGTTACCAACAGAAATATCAATGTTCATTCACCTGGAACATCTATAATCAAAACCAAAAAATCCAAAATAGTCACAAAACAAAAAAAAGAGAAGACAAAATCAACAGAATTGAAAGAAGATAAAATTTGTAAGAATAATCATTCAAAGGCTAAATCGATTTTTTCAAAGAACAAATCTAATCACACACAATTAGAAAATGTATCCACGTCTATAACAACGTCCTTAACCGACAAGGTTCAAAATGTGGTAAACTCAACAGCTTTGTCAGACGTTAGTGCATCCAAATCTCAGTCGTTTGCTAGACGCTGTCAGGATATTACATCGTCTGTGATTAGTAATGGTAAACGACATATTCTTTTGTACACGCCAACAAATAAGTCCAATCACAAATTCAGTAGTGACAATAAAGAGGTCCTAATTTCAGAGGATGATATCAGGGCAGCAATCGGTGAAAAGCAAACCAGTGTTATAGCCAATATTGGTTTTAATATGAATTTACGTTGTAACGCCGAGAAGGAGCTTTTATATGTTTGGCCCAGCGACACAGAAGACAGCGAAGAAGATGATATAATTGCTCTGGGAAAACATTTCAATTTTATAGTAAGATAGTGATCATATATATAAAACAAATATTACACACTAAACCAGAATACTGAAATGTTATGTATAATTTAAATATGATAAATATTAAAATCGTAATAAATACAATTTCATGTTATTCCGTATTAGTATTTACATTTGATTAATAGCCAATTTTTGAAATAGATTATTTATTTGGAATAACGGGTCATTGATGACATGGCTAATACGGCGTTTATAATTATTGTTTCCGAATATAAATGTGTAACGATATTGGAAACTAAATACTCGGGGGGATATGTAGTGAGTGTTAGAAGATCCAAAAACAAAACAAACAGTCAACAAAAGACGTACACTGGTCCTATTTCCCACAAGGGAATACAGGATCCAATAAGAATTAAAAAATATCTATCCACTTTAAAAAATTGCATTTATTCAAAACTGGTATGTTTAAGAGTCGACACCACCCCAAATAGAACTCATTTGAATTATTTTGTCCAGTTAGAAAATACAGGTACATTAGAACTTTAAATCAGTAGGTTCCTCTAATAGCCTAATTCAGAAAAAATATGATTTGGAATAACGGAACATTTCGTCATCAATTAACATATATACACACGCATCCTGTATTTAACAATATGAGTATGATGGCGTTGATGATTTACGATTCCGAATATAAAAGAGCAAAATAGATCTCTTAAGACCCCAAACCATCAGGGATGTGTTGTTAGCGTTAGAGCACAGAAACTCCATCCAATAGGTGTAGGTAGCACTGCACAAAAAATCACAAACAGCACATTAGCATGACCTAACTAGTCGTGTGAATCCGTAATGGTCAATGAATCATCGCACATCGCACACTGGCCCTATGATGTTTTATTGTTCACATCACTTCCCCATACATTGGCCCATTTTACGTTTGCCATAATCGTCTATCCGAGCAACCATGGGTCGTTTTTGCGTCACATTTACTCTCAATGACAAAGTGCCATCTGTTCACAAAGTATTGAGGACGACCCAAATGACTCAGTTCATCATAGTGCACAATTGGGAACATTTTGAGGAAAGATCTTAGCCTACGTCCATACAAGATCCAGCTCGTCCATGAATTGAAGCCACAACTCCATCGTGCGCGTCGTTCAACGTGCATCAGTGGGCTTGGGCTCAAAATGAAGCTTGTGACGACCAAGCATGCGACTTCGACCGACAGCAAACAAGGAACACGACTTATCGTGAGCCAATTGTGCCTCAACTCAATCTACCATAGTAGTATCGATATTGGCCGATATTGTATTGCGTCACCGTCGTCACTCAACGACTTGGCCAGCTCCCAGTTGTCTTGGTCGTCACCAATTGCGATAAATGTTAATATATAAATTACATTTAAAAACAATTAAATGTTTAATTTAAAATCATTTTATGTTATAAATTAAATATGTACACAAAATTTCAGATGTATAGTTTGATCTTTTTTAACGCATCGATAAATCTATATAACGCATGGCTATATCAACATAGTAAGAAATAATCTGTCTAAATAGCTACTCAGTGTAGCGATTCTGAGCAAAATTTTAACACGCTATCTAGCTACACAAATGAAGCAACTATTTTAGAACGCCACATAAATGTTTTGTACGTGCGTTGCAGTGCAAGTTTTATATTTTGTTTATTTATTTATTGGCAAATGATCAGAAACTTAATAAGAATAATTAAGTTTCGTATAATACATGAGCACTACATTCGTATAAGGATTTCAAAACTAAAAATTTATAACAAAATAAAATAAAAAAAAATATTATCAAATTCAATAATGTTGAAGATATTATTATAAGTGTATTGTAACCTATTAATAGGGTTTGTGAGTGAAGACATGTTAGTAGTAGTGTTTACTATCGAAAATGTATGGTTTGTTCTAATATTGTGACGATTATAACGAAAGTTAAATTCAGAAATAATTTCAGTTTCAAAATGGTTATTGTTTGTGTATGCGGACTTTTATACTTTGGAGACATTACCGGACTCGTTTGCCGTTTAATGTATTCAGACCTATTTGTTTAAACAAAGTCTTACAGACATTGGCTGTGTCTATACTATTGCAATGTCTTAAAGACTCAATACCATTATATAGTTCCAAAGACATTTGAGTCCACATTACAGACCTCAGACCCGAAAATGTTTGACGGTTTATGCAATAATGACATGTCAAGCGTATGTGTTCTAAGGAGATAAACTTGAATGTTTTTAACCTATAGTGAGTCTTAGGAATTTTGAATTTAAAATGCATGTACCTGGTAAACTTTTTTTAACATTTTCAATTTTATTTATGATGGACATGGTAAAAGGATATTTGACAGCAATACTCAAGGCCAAGAATAGAACCTTGTGGCACTCCGGATGATAAATTAAATACTGATGATTTACAACCATTAAACACTAAATTTGTTTCTCTTTCAAATATATAGGAAGTAAACCACTCTAAGAGTTCTCCACATAAGGCTTATTTTGTAGCACTAATATTTGCACACTTCAAAACACCAGCACTAAATGCTTTAGGTGGTTTAAAAATAATTTTAAAAGCATAAAATTAGCCCCCTCGATGAAAAACAATTTTAATTCCGTTTCCGGTGAATATTTTTTCGATTTTTTTGTATTTTATAGAGAAAAACAAAACTATTATATTGGTTCCTGTTGAGCAATAAATTGTAACATAGGTTTATTTTATAGCTCTTTTCAAATTCTATAGATATCACTATATAAACTTAAGAAAAAAATTACATGGTGTTTTAAAAACGGTATATCTCGACTTCAAGTTGAGCAATAATTCTTATATTACCATTTTTGCAGAGCACTGATCGAAGGCACTCAATTTGTCCCCAGCACTAATTGGTGGGAGGGCTAACTTAACGAACCTCATACATTTTGTTTGTATTGAGTTTGGAATGCGCGTGCGATATTTGCTTACTCGGTGTTATGCTTTATAGTATGTATATGTTTGTATTATAAATACTATGTCTATTAGTCTGTTTATCTGTATAATCTGCGTGTATAATACACTACATGGTATATAATATTAAATTATTTGGTGCAGATTTTATAAACAATTTGGTGTGTTTGCGTAATAAACAATATTAATATCAACATAATTTACTTTAGAGTATTTACACCGGTATCCAGATCCAGATCATCACGTGCCTTAGTATTGCTTTAGTGCTGCCTCTATAATACTATGATACCAACTAAATTTAAATCTCTTAAATAGCTCCATCTGCATTTTAACATCTAAAATGTACTATCATTAATATGGCGCTATTGCGGCCCACGTTCAGAGTATGACTACTAGATGGCAGTGCTGTGATCTGTCAGATTCAGATGTTAGTGATTTATTATTTTGACTTGTGGTATGTGCATATTTGTGTATGTGCTCAATAATTTTGATTAAAAATTAAAAAAATTATATTTTCTACATCAGTTGTGAATAAAAGTATACAAGTGCAAGTGAGTGTACACCGAATCGTTGGGTCTGTAATGCCCTCTAAAATGTGTATGGCTCGATTGCCTAACGCATAATATTTTGTGGTCCAGTGAAAACGTGCATTTCGGTGAAAACAAATGACTGAAAATCTTTGCAGATCGCAGACAAGAGAATCACACACACACACAAACACACTCACATATGCACGTATAGATTTAAACGCATTCACATATACGAACACATATTGACATAAATGGCTTATTGATTTCTTATGTTCTGTGGCAATAATTACCCAACAAGTAGGTTACTATAGCTACGCACACATCACACACAGAAATCATCCAAACAGGCGGTTCTGCTGCCTTTGGGTTTGATTTATATAGGACTCCAAGTGGTATGCAGATTAATCTCAGCAAGCCAAGTCAGGTCAAAGGCCGTTACAAAAAAATCATACAAAGTTGCGCGCTCAAGCTTATCTTCTAAATTGCACAATAACAACATCAACGCAGACGGTCGATTTTAAAAACAACTGTACAATCTCTATATTATACACACATTCATACGAAGACATTCTACGGTTTGCGGTGCAGTGGAACAGATTTTGAGACTTGCTGATAACGCTGTTTCTGGTATTTGGGGCACAGAGCGCGCGCGCTTGCTGCTCTTGGACATTATTTTAGGTGAGCTCAATTAACCTTAATTTGCGCGTGTACGCAAGCCGTACATTTGCTTATCTTGCAAGACTTGTGGTTTAGTCGCATTAGGTCTCATGAATTCAATTGCTCAATTTATTGGTTTAGCGCATAGTACTGTTATATTACATGATGTTGTAAACGATGAGTCGCTAAGCTCGATTGCGTTTTGATGTATTATTAATTATTTTTAATTTGTTTACTATTTTAAAATACATACGCTTTTTTTTAATTATAAGATTTATTTTATGCAGGGTGGATGTCGTTTAAACAAATTTACTGTTTACCATTTAGTTTGTTGTTTTTTGATGAATATATTTGTATTATATTGGTTTAGATGTATTTGATTCAGGTGGATAAATTTAACGGGTTTTATTTATTTGGATGATCACACGAGTGGGTGATCGTCAGAAAACCAATATGTAAGAAATTTAAGTTTCGTCTTGAAATACTCATCAAAACTGCCTTGAAAATATTTGTTTAATATGATAAGTACCTATACCGGACTAACCAGATTATCTAAATTAATCACTTTCTGTAAAGTGTTCTCTTTAGGTATATATAAAAGTTGTACTGGTCCGGTCTGCCAAGTGCAGTGTAGCTTACCCGTCTATACTGGAAGGTTAATTTCAACATTTCTTTATCATTACTGAGTAGATCCAGTAGATTATTTTGGTGAATAATTCCATGTTTTTCCAAAGACCCTTCGAGATTGCTAATTTTTTTTTATACTCATATTCTAAATATATTTACACAAAAAAAAATAAAATTGTATGGATTTTTGTTGTATGGACTTAAATGTTTTAAAAAAATGGTTTCTGTCTGTTTCGAATATAAAAAAATACTTTTTGGTCGGAAACCGCATAAATTTACCGATAATTTCCTCACAATCTTTGATGAGTTAGTTTTGTTACTTTGCCCAGAGATGGTTCAAGAATGTCATTATATGTCCCTATTGATTTAATTATTTCATCTAGCTGTATCATGCGCAGTCTGTTAATATGTGTTAGATGGTTTTTTTATCAATGTAAATACATTATTCTGGACATTGTGTTTTGCAAGGTGTAGTCGTACTTTTTTTCTAGATTTAGTTGCTTTTCTAGCCATCTCAAGTCATTATCGTTATCGTCGATAGTAACAAATAATGGGCATTTTGGAAAACTGTTTTCATGTTGATAAGTTGACGTCTTTATTGTAGTGTAGTAACTGCTGCTTTTGTAAGAGTACTATTCAAAGGGCTTGTTCTGTTAATGCGCCGATCGCTATAGTCCCACATCCAAGTAGAGTACTAGTACTCTATTCAGTTTGTTGATACACAATTGATTTGTATTTCCATATGCTTTGCAACCGTAGTCTAGATTGATCAGTATTCTCGTAGCAGAGCGCGTGCTTACAAATTTTTCCATCACCTTGCTTGTGATGCTTGAAATGGAAATCGGATGGAAATTGTGACGATACTTTAAGAGAGCGAAAATGAGCTTTTTAAAAGCGTCACCCTTTTATTTTTAGGGGATCGCCTCCAAAAAACACAAACAAATATTTTGGGGGAAAATCCCTTGAGATCGCGTTTTATCAACAAATCGGTTCTCCTAAGCGTGGAAGGGGAAGTGGTAATAGAGTGAATAGTAATCAAATGAACGGTATTTAAAATAGAGATGAATAAAATCGGACAACACTTAACTGAGAAAGGGGGCTAAAAGATTTTTTTGTATTTTTGTATAGGTAATTTTATGGCTGTATAAATTATTTGCAGGGAGTGGTTGTCATAAAAATGTGAGTTTTTATTTTTAACACATACCTAAGGGGACATATAATTCATAATGCGTAAACATTTTACGCTCACAAAAAAAATCCACCCAAAAATAAAATTAAATCACCAAAAAAATCAAAACCAAATATGACAGAAAATGAAATGAAGAAGCTTTACAGGTTCATATTCCACGATCCAACATTCGCCATTCCAAAGGATTGTTGTTTCTTAGCGTGATTCAAAAGGTTTTGGCCATATGGTCTATTCCACGACCCTCTATCCGACATTCCCAAGGGTACTATTTTCAATTTCGCTTGGAGTTTGATTTTATAACTTTTACAATTCACAATTATATTATTTGGTAAGTTTTTTTTAATTGTTACCTGTGCAGATATAAATTTGGCGGAGGGTGATTTTGATTATTTTGGAATGCAAAATAAAATTGCGGTGTGCATATTTTAATTTATTGATAAGCATTTTTTAATTGTTGCCTAGGCACATTTTTTTTTTATTAATTTGGATTGCAAATTATAATTAATTATGTGGTGAGTGCTAAATTTGTAGCCATTCATAATTTCCTTTATTTAAACTTTTTAATTTTTAAAGATGTTAGCTCCAATAGGAGTAGCACAACACAAAACAGTGCTCCATCGGAAAATCCTTTTCAGTCAGTCTCATCTCATTGGATCCTGTAATTTCTTGTGGGACACAGGGCCAGTGTCGCAAACCGGATTCATTGACCATTACGGATTCACACGACAAGGGATTACAGGATCCAATGAGATGAGACTGACAGAAAAGGATTTTCCGATGGATCAATAAAGATTGTTCTTGGTTTTTCACCACTCTTATTATGTCGTATTATTGTACTTCTTTCTGTAATTCAACAGACAATATCTCTTTTTGAGCTTCTTCCATTTGTCAATATTTTCAATCAAAATTTTGTAAACAATCTTCGAAAATTAATTAATTAAACAAAATGTATAGAAAACAACAAACATTTTAAAAAAAGTAACGTAATGTAAAAAAATGCTACTGCTTTCTGAAATATTTTCGCCGAAGAATCGATGCTCTGGTTAAATGAACTTGAGTTGTTCTTGCAAATATTTCTTATTTTTCTTCTTATTAAGGTTATTTTTTATGTTCGTATTTTTCAAAATGTTTACTTTAAGGCATTGCCTCATCGTGTTACTCTTAATTCAGGTACATTTTATATATTCCTCCACTCTAATCCACTTGATACCATCTCTAAACCTTACATTTACCCTTTTTATCTAATAACTCTTCGATGTATTTTTAAATGGGAAATATTTTTTGTTTCCTTTTCTGTTCAATAGTCGTTCTTTGGTAATAATATTGATATTAAATTCTGATTAACTGAATTCAATGTCGATGCTCAAAAACAGGTTGTGGAGTTTCCTCGCATTCACGGTAATCAATATTCCTTACATTTTGTTCCTCATTCTCTCCTGAGGACGTGCTTCTTTCATCCGCCTTTAGAACATAATCGTCACTGTCGTTGGTTGAAAAGTCCGAGAAAGAGGAAGTACTTAAATTTAAACATGTCTCTATTTTTGTTTTGTCACCCAGTCTGTCTGTATCCTTGGTGAAGTTAATTAAATAACAATTTTAGAACAAACACGGAACATTAGGCATAATAGTGTAGATATACGTAGTAAATATGGTTTAAAATGTTGTATTCGTACCTTGTTAAGATATATTTAAATTTATTGCCTTAATAACATAAAATATATTATATATCACTATTATAATCACTTGACCACTAATCTAAAAATACTATGACCGTCTGATTCATTTCGCACAGTTCATCGCCGTAAAATTCGTCCCGGGCCAGGGTCCTGACGTGACTAACAACTTTACAGGGCAAATGCACATATTCGGAATCATGAACAATTAACCATACACTTATTGTTCTATTGATGACATTAATGCGTTCCGTTATTCCAAATTAATAGCCCTATTCAGAAATAGGCTATTAATAGCAACAAACACTTCGGTCGACACGCGTTAACCCACTCCAATATTGCTATGGTTTATTGGTTTTATTAATTATATTAAATTTATTTCCAGTTTTTTTAATTTTTTGTAACTATTTAAATTTAATGTCAAAATTCCACAGACCTATCATTTTAGATTGCACACAAAAAAAACATATATGCAATAAATTTAAAAATCTCAAATCGACCATTTTTTTTAAACGGGAATGCTTTGAATTCATTCCCGTTTCTTCAAAATCCAAAGGTGTAATCGCATGATCTCGGTGGCCAATTGACTTCGCTGTTTGGAGAGTTAGTGCGCCCAGGAAACTTCTCATTCAATATAGCCATTGTTGCATTGTCTGTGTGGCATCTGGCGCCGTCTTGTTGAATCCACATGTCGTCGGTATCCACAGTATTCAATTCTTCCTCGAAATTCGATGTAAGGTGGTCATGGAGAGAAATGAGGTATTTGGACTTTCGGCCACATTCTCACGAACTGCAGCAAGTATATCTAGATATATTA
>JANSTU010009220.1:0-16071 GCA_027564075.1 Bolitophila hybrida
GTGTATGATGACGTTGATGATTCACGATTCCAAATATAAATAGCAAGATAGATCTCGGTGCATAGAGATATCTCAAACATATGCGCATTTGCCCTGCAAAGTTGTTAGGGTCGCGTCAGGGCAAATTAGGACTCCTAACCATCGGGGATGTATTGTTAGTGTTAGAGTACAGTAGCTCAAATAGGAAAAGCACAGCACAAAACAGCATATTAGCATGACCTGACAACTCGTGTGAACCCGTAATGGTCAATGAATCCGCTTTGCGGCATCGCACACTGGCCCTATGTCCCAGAAGGGATTAAAGGATCCAATGAGATGACGAGAACATTTTGACATATTGCAATATTTTAATATTTTAATCGGTTGGTAGAGAAAGGCTAGACCTTTCAAACGATTATAAATTTGTGAATATTGCGCTACGAGAAGCAAAGTTATGGTTCAAGAGTTTGATCACACTGTGTACATAAAACTTAAAAAAATGTATGGGCATATAAAATTAAGATCAGATCTTTTTTAAATTAAATGTTTCAAATGTTTTAAATTGAAATTTACTGTGATTCAATCCCAAATCACAATAAACCGGAACCAATTGTGAATGGTTATTTCAGGCAACAGCTCCGTTGTTAAAAACTCCACTATCTCAGGCTCAACAACAGGCTTATTCAGCCGCTGCTACTTATACAGCCGTAGCAGGTATGCGAGCCGCATACGGGGCCGCGCAAGCCGCACAACCTGTCGCAGGGTATGCAACAGTAGCAGGGTAAGTAAAAAGGTCGTTGTGCTGATTATTGGAGACTGTGTTGAACTGAAATATTTATTTTTTTTTATATGTATATGTGGGATTTTTATTTTTATTTAGCATCTTTACTAGTTAATTGCATGTGTACTAATAAAAATCATCCCTTTATCTCTGTTTTTTTAGTTATACTACCTAATTCTGGATGCCATGAAAAACATTTCTTCCGACACGCCATAAAATTACAACATTCTAATTATTATAATTTAGTATTATAATTTAATATTTTTTTGTATATTTTTAATCTTTTTTTTCCTATAAACACACTAATTATATAACATACTTATTAACTATGAAATATAGTCCAACATTTATTGTTACTTATGTAGTAAGATTACCTTCTTTTAAATTCATAAATGCTTTTTAATATAGATATTGCTTTATATTTTTTCTAAACTTGTAAATACAATTGCAATATTATTTAACTTATATAATTCATTTTTATATTATTATAAATATTTGTATATTTGTTTAAATGAGATTTGTTGATGATTTAAGTTGAAGCTATACATTTTCTGCAATCACAAATCTTTTTGTTAATTTATAGGTATGGACGTGAATATGCTGATCCTTATCTTAGTCATGGTATTGGACCTGTACCTGGATATGGGGTAAAGTTTATTATTGCAATATTATATATTAGATATATATATATGATATTTTGTTGTTCCAGGCCGCAATGTACCGAGGAAGCTACAACCGTTTTGCTCCCTATTAATTGTCACATTTTACGTAGAAATTGCAGCAACACATCCATGACACTACGTGATGGCAACACAAAAATTCATTATATAAGAAATACGTTAATATGGACATATTTATTAAAGCATCTCCAATATAATATACAATTAGCGCTTATCTTAAAACTATACTTTAAAGTACATAATTATGTAAATTTAAAATTAGTAGTTTAACTTTTAAGATACGTTTGCTTCATGCACACTTTTGAATGTCGATCTAAACTATGTAAATGTGAGCAGTACGATTAATTTACATAGAAGCACTATATATTAGGTTGCTGCCAAAGTTTTTGATTTAAGAAAATAATTTAGATTAATGAAGTTTTAGCAGCTATTTTGTTACATTGTGTTTAATTTTTATCTAATTTTCTTTTAACCGCTGCAAGGTATGACGTATTAAGTAAATTATTTACGCTTAAACTGTAAATACTCATATATTTTTTTTCAAATGTTACTCGAAATGCACAATTCTCATACATATAAATATTAGTTATACTACTTGAAATATATTTTATTTTGGTATTTGAAAAGATACTTTTTACGATATTTTGAAGTTACGAGCCATATTTTTTTAACTGTTACTGTAAAGATTTGTATTTACGTAACTAAACGCAACAATTTATTAAAAAAACACACTAGATTTAGTTGGTATGTATGTATACCATTTAGACTCGACATTGTTTATAATTAGACAATATAATGATATCATTAAATGTTCAATTAGAATCACATAAAGTTTCGATAACATGAAATTCACCCAACAAAAAAGTATTCCATTGAACATTTTCTTCAATATTCTTTCCATGAAAACACTCAGTAATAAAAAATAAAATTACTTTTTTTAATACTAGATACTTAAAGGGCTTTGGACGAAAAGAGTATAACACACATAAAGTTTACTATGACATATTTGTTCCCTATGTCTTTTGTACAATATGTCAATATGCCAAATTTTCATTGTTTATATTTTCAAAATAATATGACAAAAATAAACGATGAAAACAAAGATTTTAGTAGTATAAGACACGGTATTCTTCTATTTAAACCTCGTTTCAAACAAAATATAAAACCATTATTTTTATTTTTTATAATACAGTTTTAAAAAAGCATTTCGAGATTTAATCGACAAATTTAAATATATGTGGTTTATGCTCTTTTCGTCCCATTTAAAAAAATATGTACAATTAAAAATAATTAATTATGTTTTGCTATTTTTTTTTCAAATTACCTGCTTAAAAAAACAAATAATTATTGTGGATTATTTCTTTCTTAAAATAATTATGCATTTTCAGTAAAGTATAGTCAATATAAAATTGAATGCATATCAGGCAAAAAAATATTTTTCTAAATAAAAAAATCAACTCCAATCAATGACAAACAAGATTGTACCATTTCTGCTCAATTTCTAAATGATATTCTATTTATAAAGTTATGCAAAAAATAAAATTTTGCTTGCACAATTTCGTTACAGATAACCGGAAAAAGTTTTAAATAGTTAATTCAATAACATACATAATCTCCAATGTCTAGTGTAGAAAATAAGATAATACAAAAATGATGATGAAATTTATTTAATGAATTAAACTAATTTTAAAGTCATTGACATTCAATGTAGACATAGAAGCGTTATTAAATAGTATATTATTATATATCGATACACGCATGATAACTCGAACAATTTATTGTATTGCTCTCTATCAACAACTGAAATCCAAAAATACTCTTTATTTTTAATTTATGAATGTACTTTATGAGTTCAGTTACAAACCTTTTTATATAATTATGATAATTTAAACAACACCAAACTATCAAGTTAATTCAAACCAATGCATGAGACCACTTTAAGAGCTAGAGAGCTAAACTTCATATTAAACACAGGAATATATACATTGCACAAACATGCGTGTATGCAATCGCTCAAACATCACAAACTCGGCATCTTCTTTATCGGACATAAAGGTTCCGTCTTATTTAAATACATATATGTGCAAGAAAAGGAACAAATCTAAGCCAAAATAGTTTGTAAGTAAACATATATTAATAATACATAACGTAAATAACAGATTTCGAAATATGTAAACTACCAATTTTACATGTAAAAATAAAAATGCTGTTCTCTTTACTATTGATTTTTTGTTTTCTAACTTGTAAGCCAGGAACAACACACAGGTAAAACTTAAAAAAATGTTTGTCATTCTAATCCATGCCGTTGCAGATCGGCAGATTCTTATTGATAGTACTTACCGTAAAATATTTAAGTATCAATATAGACCACTTTCTTTTCTTTACGGATCATGTAAAGATTCAACTGTTTAAAGCCAGAAATATACTTGCAAGGCTCTTCTACAGTAAATATATCAGCGCATATGTTAAAATAATCTGTTATATGTAAATCATTAAATCAATCGTATATGATCGTTGAATCTGTGTCTCTCACATGGAACGGCTATGAGTGTTTGAACGTGGTATATTGCGAGTCTAAATGAACCGGTAAATACAGAATAGCAGAATCTGGCTACATTAAATTTATCTCAAATCGGATTTTATATAATTCTGTAAATGCAGATTAGAGTCGCTGAATATTTTGATCGTTTTACCATCAGCTATAATATCAAGAATTTTTGTTCCCTGTATTGGTGGCTTGACAAATCTTGTCCTTTATCCTTGTCAGGAATCCTGCAGGTTCCAGAATTATGATAATTTTGGCCTCAGTCGTGTCGCCAATGGATTTCAAAAATGCTACCTATTAAAAGACAAATATTAAAAAAGGAGTAAAACATCTTGTCATAAAATAAGTAAAAAAAAAACGTTCTTATTCTCTCAGGATTTCTTTTTGAACTTCTGCAGGTCATGCTTTTAATGTCAAAAATGCTTTGCACAAGAACTCTGTGATGGTCTTGAGCTGTTTGGCTCCGGCTCCAGAAAAATCACCGAAGCGCATCGCTGTTTTTATTTTTTACGTTCAATGACCATGACATTGATATCGCCTGAACAAACTTATATATATTTCAGTGATTTAAAAAAGTATTACCAACAATTGAATTGTTTTGGGCTCTTAAATATGTTAGTTCGATAAACATGAGATAATTTTCGACTCTTAAAGATTTTAGTTCGTTAAACAGATTATTAATATATGAAGTAGATACGACCGAAACATTAGAGTTTTGCGAATTAACTGCAAGCGGAAGATTCAAACTCTTAGTAGTTCTACTCTGACTCTCAAAAGTATCACCCAGTATCGATTGCACGCTATTAACGATTTCCGGTTCCGGAAATCGGATACGAAGATCTATTTATTTATCAAGCGAACAAGTTTCGTCATCAGAAGTGTGTAATCTTCGACGAAGTCGTCCATAATTTTGGCGAACGGGACCCTGCTGACTTGCGATTGGCGACCGCGGCCTTTGGTGGTTACGTCCATGCTATCATGGTGGTTCGGATGGTTCTGTTGTATCCTGATATTGCGGGGTTTTTAAATTGTCGAGTTAATTTCGAAATATCGCTTTCCCAATATACGAGCATCGTACAGCATCCACATTTTATTCGGTGGTCCGCCCTAAGCAGCGCTGATGGAAGCTTAAACTTTATTCCAGGGTATCTTGAAAAAGAATTAAATTGTCACTTTTATGAACGCAAATGAGTTTACTTTTCCGTTTTCCATCCAATTAATGGGGACTGCAGCGACCGTCGCGTTATCATGAACTCCACCACACAATATATACATTACGATGATGGTGTATTAATTAAAATGGTGAAAAATAATTCATGTTCATTTGGAAATATACGAGTTTCATTGCAATGTCTTTAATTGAATATGTCTTGATCTCATTTGATATTTAGGCAACGAAAATATTATGCAATACTTGAAGAGTCGTTTTGATATATTTTTTTTACATTTTGCTAATTTTCGTTTATTTTATTAATAAAATCCCGTAGAAGTTTCTGTCTGCCCACTTCTTGGCGATCAATGTACCGCATATGCATTTGATCGTTGGAAAAACAAGCCACAATATCGATTTGAAGTTTTTCTAAGAATGTTGTTCCTATGTGATGTTCCGAGCAGGTTTGGTCTCTGAATGACTGATCCGAGAGAAGGGGTAAATAATTTTCCGGAAAACAAATGTACCCTCAAATGTTCCGTGCATGGAACTTCCGGCACCCATTGTAGGCATTAAATGGAGCCAGCCACATCATGGAAGCAGTAGTGGCAGGTGATCCATTATAAAACCAGTAAATTAAGTTAATCGACAAATTCCAACATGAAACAATTAAAAGATTCTGTTTTTTTAGATCCTTCATAAATTCCGATGCGAAATATGTCGCATTCTTTCTTGCGAACTTGGAATAAAATTGGCCAACAAATTTGTTGGTTACCGCGTGTTAATTGTAAGCAATCAGTGTTAAACAATAAATGTATTATGTATTAGTCCCTCAATGTCAAATTTGGAATTGCAGTCAATCCAGCTTGTAATACAAGATGAGAATACTGGCCGGTTCCCATATCACGTACATTATGTTGAACATGCAGGAGTTCCAAATAATGGATGGCCATCCAAAGGAATATCACGATGTAATGGATGTAATGCATGTAATATTTTGGTCCGTGTGCTTATATTTATGTTGTCTTCTATTTGAATACTTCTAAAATTTGTATTTATCAGATCGTCATCTAATTTTTAGGATCCGAAAAAAACTGAATCCATCGATTCTGTTTCCAATCCAAAATCATCCGTTTCATTGCTATCTTCTGAATCTAATTGATTCTGAGCCATATTTTGATAATGAAATTCTGTCCTGTGCGATGTGCAGCTCTGGTTAGAAAATCTGGTATGGGGATGCTTGGAAATCTCATTTTGACGTCTAATCAACAAGTTTATTTGAGACATCTCGTCAGTATATAATTTCATACATTTCAAACACACAATATATATATTGTAATCTTTTTAAGAAAATAGCCATGTTATCATTTGCATTTTAAAATTTAAGAAAATAAAATTTCCAAAAATAATCGATCCTACAACTTCGTGATTTTAAAGCAAATATGGGTGCAATTTGTAAACCAACACATTTTTACTCTGCTTTCAAATTCGCACTTTTTTTATAAATAAATTAATTACAAATTCCTAAGAAAAATTTAATTTATTTTATTTAAAATTTTAATAATACATAGATTAGGTGATTTTTTGTGCTTGCTTTGCACTGAAGCTCTGATATAATTATATTATATGTTGTTTAGAGTCCAAGCATATCGCTGTACGCTGTGTTGGTAGATTGCTTATTCAACGTTTTATTGCATTGCCGCGTTGGCCGAGCTGTGATGCTTATTAATATACCTTATGCTGTTGTTTACGATCATGTGCCCCGGCGCGCCTTGTCTATTCATGTATGTTATATGCGGATTTTTTCCTGATAGCGTCGTATCAGTTTGTTTGCCCAATGTCCTTGAATGTATAATGTAGGGTATATACATTATATGATCAACATCCTATATTGTGCGCGTCGGTTTCTATATGTTGTTTGTTTTTAAGATGCCTCGTGTTTTGGGTTTCTCCTTGCCGTCCTGATATGTGATTGTAATAAGTCGTTTATTTGTTAGGCCTTGTTCGACTGAACTGTTTGCGAAAAGGGTGATTGTTTAACTCAAATTTCATTGATTCTTGCTTGTGTCTGCAAATAAATAATCTAATATAATTGGCTTCGTCGATGCTTGTCTTAATAACGACAGAATTCTCGATTTGAACAGGCTCAACTGTCGGAGACGAGACGGCATCAACTGTGTCCGTATTTTCTTGTCCGTGGCTATTTTCTTGTGTATTCTAGTTAGTTAGTTATTATTATTTAATTTATTAAACCATATAGTTGTTTGTACAGGGTTACAATTTAATACATCACATGTTTTTTTAAATGTTTAAATCTATATTGAAACAACAATTGCACTGATTTGTATGTAATTTGTATTCGGTTTGTGCGCACATATCTAAATTCAAATTAAAAAATAGTATGAAAACCATATAAAATAATATCTTGGTTTTTTATTTATTTTGCTATTAATAAATTAATAAATAATAGTTAATTCAACAATAAAGCACAATTTTATAATATTTCCTCAATAATTATTTAATAAAAATGATGGCGAATTCGGATTTCGGACGTGTTCGTTTCACATTTTCATCTCATTAAATTAAATTATTGAAGCGCGATTCTTTTTTTATTTTAACACAAAGTACATGTGAACTAAATATTTTAATGTGTAAAAGATTTGTACTTAACAAAAGCGGCTAAGCGGTAATTCGGTGAAACGCCATTCAGCGAAATGGCCATATACCTTATTACCTAATCAATAATAGCAAGATCTTAATAATTAATGATAATGAAATATTATCTTGTTTGTATACTTTCCATGCTTCAGAAAACTTGGATGGACACATGGATATCGGGGCACATACAGCTTTTATTAATTTTATTTGACCAACATATTTTTCTTTTACAAGAACACAATTTTAAAATTATTATAACATGAGTGAAACTTAGTATAATATGACCACAGGTCATTTTTATGCCATGTTTTGTTAAAGTTCGAGTGTATATTTATATGCAAATTGATCTCCACAGGAACTTATTTAACGATTTCGATTTCTACTACTGTGTTGTATAAAGCATCCTTTGAATGAGTTTAAGCGGACATCTATTTCGCCATCTTCCAGCTAAAATACAGACATACATAATAAATATTGAATAATTTAATTTAGTTTATAAATTATATATAATACTTACCTCGTCCGATCGGTATATTATTTGATAACACGAAGGAGAAATACATTCCCGAACACACTTGAATCTTGCTATGCCAATCATTTGTTCACACCGGCTACTTTGCTCACAAGCTGACTCGAATTCTCTAAAAGAAAGCTCCTGTAAAACAACATAATGATATATTTCGTATTTGTTTTCTTGAGGTATTTTTTTACATTTTTCCCTGTTTCCTTGTAGTCAAACTCTTGAAATTTAAACGAGTCCTTATTATTACTATTGTTTTCACATAAAACAAATATTGTTTGTACTATTAGCAATGACATAAGAATCTTAATTAAAAAATTATCTAAAATATCGTAATTACCCGGCATAGTGAAAAATGTCTCATCTATAGTCTATACATACAGATTTTTCTATATAAATGAAAAATCCATACCATATCATGACAGGAAACTTGCGCATGAGCAATTTTAATAAAACATATGTACTCGTGCATATATACAGTGCGGTCAAACTCTCCTAAGACTCGAACCATAACTTTACTTCTCGTAGCGCCATCTTCACATTTCTTATATTTTAAATCGTCGTCGTCGGTCTAGCCTTTCTCTACCAACCTTAAGAAACCGATTAGAAAAATAATTGCAAAATGTAAAAGTTATGCGCACAACACCATATATAGCACTAATGCACTAATCCTTATAAAGAAATAAATCTCTTTATGAAAACTAACATCAATATATAACTGCTACACTTCTATGAAAAATCCTACAAGGTTATTATATACCGAAAAGGGTAGAATGGCAGAATGAGAGCCAATTATACTACTAATTTCTTCACCGATTTATCCAGAATGGACGGCCAATCAGTGTAGCGATGTAAATACATAAAACAAATATAATTTTAGAAGACTGAATTTGATGCATTTTTAGCTTAACATTTTTTGCTTAAAATTTATAAGAAATGTTGATTGTGAATACGGGTGAATAATATATAACATGCTTGGGTCTTTTATAAATTTCGAGATTAAATCCTAAGAAGATAATATCACATATGTAAATATTGTTATTTTTGTTAGACTACTGTATTTTATTATTTAGTATTTATTTACACTCAACACCAATTTTACAATAGTATAAAGTGCAACAGCACTTACTAGTTCATGATAGAATATAAAACATATTTGCTATTTTAAATGTCGTTATGTGTGGGTAAAGGTTTCAAGACAAATTGTGGCGATAAACACAGACAATATATTTAAATAACATAAAAGGCAATAGTATGTTTTAAAAACAAATTGTCAGTATAAGTAAAGGTAAAATATGACAACATATAAAGACAAAAACTTTAGCAATTTAATTAAATGTCGTTTGGTTGTATAAGAAAAATCTCTAATTTTGTTCGTGTATAGCGCGATAAAGTAAGGCGATAAACAGATACATGAATTGTCCATTTTACTGTTAATTGGATTTTGTAAAATTATGATGACAAAGCATGACAAAGAAGAAAACATAGACAATATATTTAGAAGTTTTAAAAAAATCTTGTTAAAAGTATGACAAAAAAAAAATGTAATTGAACGACAACCAACTGTGACCACAAAAGCATCTCAATTACTTGGCAATAGTCTTTAATAAGCCTACGTATTAAAAAAATAAAACAAACGTCAAACTGCGTAAGAATGTCATCAAAATAGTTGCCCTAACTCATAAAATGTCTGCCAATCGAAAAGAAACTACATTTGAACAGCGACAGTTGGTTATTTACCACAACGCAAAAGGGAAGACGATCAGAGAGATCGCAGGTGTGTTTAATATTGCGAAGAGTACCGTTGGCAACATTGTCAAAAGATTTAAAGAATATCAAATTGAATACAAGGACCGAACTGGACGACCAAAATTATTAAATCCACATGACGAACGATGGATTAGGAGAAAAGTTATCAACGACCCAAGAATTTCAGCTCGCAAATTGTCGGTAGAGGTAGCTCAGGCATGCCAGAAAATCGTATCCGCCCAGACGATCCGCCGAACGATCAAAAGCCAAGGTTTAAATGGACGAATAGCACGCAAGAAACCGTTCGTTTCAGAAATCAATAGAAAGAAACGAATATTGTTCGCCAAAGAACATGGAAACTATGGCGATAGATTTTGGAATAATGTACTTTTCAGCGATGAGAGTAAATTTAATATTTTCGGATCAGATGGAAGTTCTATCAAGATAATGATGATAATGATGATACTGCTCATATAGTACGTGAATGGCTCCTGTACAATTACTTAAAATGCAGACGCCGCCGCGATTTACTGACATCAATCCAATCGAAAATTTGTGACATCAGCTTGACGTGGCTATCCGGAAACCTCAAATAATCAGCAAAGATCAATAAAAGGCCGCACTGACTGAGGAATGGATGAAGATCACAGTTGAGACAACAACAAAGCTCGTGGAAGCAATGCCAAAGCGCTTTAAAGATGTCATCAACAATAATGGATACCCCACAAAATATTAAATATTTAACTTTGCCGTTCAAACGACTGTGGATACGCCACAAAATATTAAATATTTAACTTTGACGGTCAAGCGACTGACTAAATGGAGTAGTCACTTATTTGTCCCAAGACTTTTGTAATGGGAATATTGTGCAATAATTTATAAATGTTATTAAAATAAATAATAAAATTGTTCATTCAAAAAATTAAAATAGATTTTATAGTGAAAGAAAGACACATCATAATATTTTATTTTATTTCAAATATGTGTTATGGCTTTTGAAATATTGTTATTTTAAGGAAATATTTTTTGCTTGTCCTATGACTTTTGTTGCTCACTGTATATCGAGTTGGTTTTTACTTGTGGTAAGGTAAATGAACTCTCCAAAGTAATTTTCAGTGGTCAGGTTCAGTTCTTCGTCTATCTCATCATGATTTTTTTGTCTATGGCAGTTCCAATTGCTTATTCACCTTCAAAGTATGCCTTTTATAAATATAATTGACATGTCCATTTTGAAACTCTTTTGAATAACCATTAACCGTAATTTATCCTTTTTTTAGGAAAACGATGATTATTCTTTTATAAATTATGTTTATTGCACATGGAGATGGTATAGATTGCTCGCGGATTGGGAATCTATTGCATAGTATAAAATGACGCCTGCTTCTGCTGATTTTGATTTTGGTGATTTCATTAAGTTAGTGGTCTTGTCTAGAGAGCGAAAAACAAGCCCTTCTTCGAAAACGTCAGCATCTTTCTGAGCTATTTGTATTTACTTTACTTTTACTACAGAGGGCGCCAAAGTGGGATTGGCACGTTTAAAACCAAAATAGGAAAAAATAATTTAAAGAGTTAGTTAATTTCTATTGAAAAACATTGTACGAAAATCGACCTGTTTGCGTCCAGACTAGTCAGACTCTGCTACAGAAGAAGCACACATGCGAATGGAAATTAAATGAACAAATTCAAAGTTATTGGGGTCGTTTTTTCCTTATTATTTTTCCATCACGGAGTTTCGAAAGAACCTCAAGTTAGTAATGTTTATAATTACTTTGAAACAATCCTATGAATATAGATAAAACAATCATTGCTTTGAATTTGATTTGCTCATTCGAGTTTTTGTAGCTCTCTGTAAATATAGGCTCTTCCAAAAGCTTCGTTTCTGGATCATAAGTAAAAAACCACGATTCGTCACATGTTATTATCTTTTCTAAAAAGTTTGGGTAATTGTAAATTTTTGCAAACTTCTTGTTTCCGGCGGAAAAAAACTAATCCAAATGAAGGCTACGGCTATACTGATTCGTTTACAAAAGCGAGAGGCACTACATTTGATAGAGAAAGTTTTACAATAAAAGTAGCTTTTCTGGAATTTGGCGTATGTGTACTTTTTCTGTAGCACCGTCAATCTAGTTATGCCTCATTAATTTTATTTATTTTGTTTCTGGGACGCCTTTTTCTATATATAATAAGAGGGTTTTTTGGTTTTCCCCTGAGGAGAGTGCACGTGCAATGTAAAAACTGGCTGCGCTTATCTATATGTCGTTGGATTGTCCTCGGCATTGTCATTCAATTATATTTTAAATCGGCCAAGGGTAAGTGCATGTGGGTAAACATAATGATTTAAGATTGTGATTTAAAGAATCCACAATTTTAACATACCACAAAAAAGTATATTAAACCAGCAGATCGATGATTCTGCGTTCATTGCTGTAGAAATGCTCACTTTTCGTCTATTGAAGACTGATCAGTATGTTATGTTATGTTATTACACTTGAAATATAGATGCGTTAGAAACTGAAGGTGACGCTAAATATATTTTACGTTAGTTTGAAACATAAACATGAGGTGTAAATATATGAAGAATAATAAATATTTAAATTATCTTCTTGGATAATATCCTGTCCTCGACAGCTGGGCTATGGACAAATTAATGCAATCCCAGATAATTGACTTGGGCCTATTTTTTAAAGGGATGGGATTCAATTGCACTTGCACATAAGAGTAAGCATGAAAACACAGATGCCCTAGTAGCGCTCTTATAAGTTAATACCATGCGTCTATTTTGGTGACGTGTTCTACTGTCGTTGTTCTTCGGTCCAAGGCCGTTGATCGTCCATCAGGTCCAAGTTCTGTGATCATCATTAAGACTAAGAAAGTTATTGAATATGTAAAAAAAACAACAATATTTTCACGAAAATAGAAGAAAGTTAGTTTGCGTACTATCGGTGTTTTTTAAACTAGTCTCCACGATATCTCAAGAACTAGCAGATGAATTGATATGGATTTTTTATTTTAAAGTATTGAAAAAATAATATTATAACCTAAACCTAAATTCAGATATTTTGAATTTTTATTTATTTTTAGAGCACTTTAAAGAGCAAAACATGTGAAAATAAAGGTTAAGAATTCAAATTTCATGCATCACTCAATAAGTCCGTAGGATAACTAAGAAAAATACATTTTTTTCCCTTCAAGAGTGATACAATCAGTCCAACGCCGCTCTAGCATTTCGACACCTTTTTTGTAAAACAATTTGACTTTTTCCTCAAAATAAGCTTCAGTTTCAGCGATCACCTCTTCATTCGAACCAAATTTCTTTCCGGCGAGCATTTTTTTCAGGTCTGCGAACAGGTAGTAGTCGCTGGGGGCCAAATCTGGGGAATACGGTGGGTGCGGAAGCAATTCGAAGCTCAATTCGTGCAATTTGGCCATCGTTGCGATCGACGAAATTCCGTGCGCATCCCAAAATACAGACGCCATTACCTTAACAGCGGACTTTTGCGATTTTGGCCGCTTTGGACGTGGTTCTCCGGCTGCAGTCCACGGCAGTCAGCTCGTTTTGACTCTGGACATCGACATCGACATCAATTATAGATTATAGATTTTATAATAACAACCTAATGCCTTCTAAAACTAATTAAATCCGAACATTTTTATAAATTTTAGAACTAGTAAAATGTAAAATGAAAACACCAATACAAATCGAACTAAAATGCAATGTACATTTAAAAAATTATGGCAATAAATATTACTTACTTACTTACTCCGCTGACTCAGCATCGGTTTTCGGTTAGTATTGCAGAATTGGTTCTAGGAGCACTCTTTGCAAACATAGCTAATATTTTTTTTTCTTTTACTGTCATATCTAAAATTAAAAACAAATATTTTAAAATCTTCACATTTATGAATTACTTCTAGTTACCTTTTATTTTTCGACAATATTTGTTGGAAATGGACTGTTTTTTTTAATACGCCAACATCAGCAGTTAAACTCATTGTACACATAGTATATTTTGCGGTAAATATGTCTGCCCTTTGTGATCCACATTTTGAATTCAGGCATAACTTTCTGTTTACGGTGCAGTTGTTTTTTTGCACCTTTACTATGGTGACCAGTGCATTTTTCCGTGTAATAAAGTAATAATTTTTTTCTGAATCAGTTATTTTTTTGCTTCTTACAGACCAATCATTTCAAATATTAAAATTCAAGTAAATTTGCAGACATGAATTTACTGTTATTACAGTACATAATGCCAACATACAAAAATGAAAGTCTTAATAACATGTATGAGTGCGTTTAGTGCATAGGTGATGCGTTCGTTTTTGTATTGACATTTTGTCAATCACACAATAATTGAAACTATACGTTCGATTATATGTATTACGCAGAGCAAAAAGTGGGAATTATATTGTACATTTTTTAATACAGTGAAATGATTGTACATTTTGTGTACAATCCTAAAGTAGGATTGTATATTGTACAATAACCAAAATTTCGTACGCATACAATAATTATTGTACGGTTGGTAACGCTGATCGCGTATATTGATGTACTGTTGTTTTATTATTTGCATTGGTATTGTTTGCTATAAATGTGTATTGCTGTCGATTTGTGTCAAAAAAATCTTAGTGTGGCTTATCGTCAATCATTATCCACATGATCAACTTTTTTTTTAGAATTGAGATTTTGCGCACTCTAATTGACCGCACTATGAACAAGCGCACTGTGAACTGCCACACTGTGATTTATTGAATTTTTTTGTTTTTAAATGACAAGCCAAATGCAAATATCAAAATCAATCATGGAACGAGTTGGATTTGGGATTAAAAGCCTACAAAAAGCAGAGGATCAGCAGAGTCAAAAAATCACGAAATTTGTTAAGCTAGCACGACGGTGACGACATATTTTTTTTTTCTGACGTGAGGCTCTTTCTTTTGCAAGACAACCACAACTAGCAAAATTATCGTGTTTATTCTGTGAACTTAATTAATAGAGATAAACTAGCCATTGAAATATTTCAAAATTTGTATGGGATTGTGGTATGGGTTTGTGGAAGATGAGAAAAAACCCTGCCAAATGTGGAAATATCAGGGACCATTGGAAGGAATTTCTAATCCACGCCGACGCAGAGAGGCGGATACTCATTGATAATAAAACTACAGTGAAATATTTTGGTATTAATATAGACAACTTCCTTTACTTTACGGATCATGTTAACATTCAACTGTTAAAGGCCAGAAAAGCGTTTATGTCATTTGGAAGACTATTCTACAGTAAATATTTGAGCGCTGATGTTAAGATGATCTGTTATAAGACACTCATTAGACCAATCATATCGTACGGAAGACCCATATGGTTTAATATGTGACCCTCATACATGGAAAGGATAAGAGTCTTTGAACGTGGTATATTGCGAGCCTGCACCGGTAAATAACGCACTGCATTCTCTGGTTACATTAAATTCATCTCAAACCGGGTGTTATATAACACTGTAAATACATTCCTCATTGACTATATTCGTAAACGAACTTCAATACTAAACAATGTAAGTCGTCTACATCATTCGATGTATCCAAGCGGTCTGTATATTGAAGCAACACTGAACATGATAGAAATGGAGTTACTATCATATAACACATAGTACGAAGGCCGACTGACAAACGAATTGCACACAGTGCAGCGGACTTACAGACCGAACTACTGCGCGCTTCGACAGGTCACTTTCCGCTAATGCTACAAACAACGCTTTCCGAAGCATATGGTGGCGTCGGTTAAACGAAGCCTCCGAAACCTGACAATACGGTAACCCCAGTGCTGTTGGGTTTTTTTAGCATTTCCCCGTAAACGTTTACACACATATTTTGACATGGCAAAACAATATGGTGCATCATCATCACGTTCGGGTTTGAGTACCATTTCTTCTGCCCCTCGTATGGTTTTGGAGGCTATTGCCGCTCGTGAATGGATGTCTGTTTCCCGATTGGCCCCACATATTGTTGCTGAAGATGTGA
>JANSTU010009231.1:0-16070 GCA_027564075.1 Bolitophila hybrida
AATATTTAAAAAGTCCAACAAATTAATTTTTAATATTAATTTACAATAATGTTTATATTCTATTGGAACGTTGATTTCATATGTCGCACTGGTGATACTACTACAAGTACCGTAATACACATATTACAACAACGATATTATGTGTTCATAGCAAGTAAAGGCTAGACTATAGACTAGATATATAACAGTAAATTAGTTTTTTTTTTGTGTTGCATGCCGAGTGTTATTTATCTAAAAAATTATACAAGTAATACATTTAAAAAATCCTTTTTTTTGATATTATGTACAACATCCACATTTTAAAGTAAACACAGACTAAAATTTCAACATTTTATATAGATACAGCTCTAATTAAACTCTATAAACAGTATAGTTTTTTCAATAATTGTTTATACGAAGGTTTTACTATACAAAAAATATACACAATTCACACATATAGCACATAGCACGCACACACACTCCCAACAAACACAAATGCGTGCATCAACTCAATAAATTGTGTTTTTATAACCATTTTTATGAGGCCAAGGCGCCATATCATATTCATGTCATTGGAATAATGATTTTAATGAATTTCTTATGAGTCGAATCAACATTTATAACATTTATTGATATGTTTTAATATGGATTTTATGATAATTTTGGAATGATGGAGAAAATACAATGCAGACTTTAATGAATATTTCTTTCACTGTATATCAATGCTAAGATTGGATCCAGTAATCCCTTGTGGGACATAGATCTAAGCGCATTATTGGCATCAATTACTCCTTTATTTACTGATTTTCAGTAAATGTTGGTGAGATTTAAGCGCATAATTTACATCCACATTTACTAGAAATCCGTAAATAAAGATGTGTTTTATGCGCATTATTGATTGATTTTCAGAAATTGTTTGTGAGATTTAAGCGTATTATTTGCACAAACTACTAAACTACTAACTAACTACTAAACTAAACTAATTGACTGATTTTTATTAAATTTGAGTATAATTTAATCGCACTATTTGCTTGATTTACATACGTATTTACTTTATTTGGTGCGATTTATGCACATTATTTGCATATGAATTACAGGCACATTTCTAAAAATTATAATATAGTTTTTTTTTATATATGAGATCATCAAAATAATCAATAAGAAATTAGGAAATGTTGTAAACCAACCAGTCCTGAGACTTCTTTCCCTTTTTATGGCGAAACGCATAGTTTAATTAAGCCTTGTCAAAAAATAAAATTGTATCAAATTTATTAATTTATTTAATAAATAAATAATAAAAATAATATCAAATTTAACCTACATTTACTGATTTTCAGTAAGTTTTCTTGTAATTCAAGTGCATTATTTGCATAAGTTCCATCAACATTTACTGATTTTCAGTACATTTTTTGCTCGAATTACACCTACATTTACTGATATTCAGTAAATATTGGTATAATTTATGCGCATGATTCGCTTGATTAACTCTCAAATTTACTAAAAATCAGTAATTGTGATTTATGCGCATTATTTACTGATTTTTAGTAAATTCTCGCTAAAATAAGCGCAATATTTTCAATTCAAACCTACATTTACTGATTTTCAGTAAATATTGGTGTGATTTATGCACTGATATTCAGTAAATTTTGGTTTATGTGCATGTATTACACATACATTTACTGATTTTTAGAAAATCGCTATTTACTTTAGGAATCGTGATCTTGGCTATAGGAATAACTTTGGAACGCTTCCATAGTACAGGAAAAGAGGAGCTAATAATTATTGTATTACAAATGTGACAAATAAACGGCAGAATAACAGGAAGGAACAATTTGATGATTTCAATAGGGATGTCATCCAATCCAGTTGCATTAGATTTTATTCGGTTTATTGATTTAAGTACTTCGCCTGGAAAAAAACATTTATGATGTAGAAGTCAGAACCATTAGCAGATAAAGGGACATCAGCGAAAAAAATATTGCTCAAGAGATGAGAGAGAGGAGCTGAGGTGGTATTACTTGCCTAGCTAGAAAAGAAGTCATTTAACTCGTTATCATTAAAATTACAATGCGAATTAGAGTCACCAACAACACCATTTTTTATCAAATTATTCCATAGTAACCTTAAAGGACCAAATTTAGGTTTTTAGTACAATTGCTTAGCAATTTTAAATAGGGTTTGACCTACGGCATGAATTTGTTAAACAAGTACCTAATATTCGATTCAAAGACGACAAGTGTCATTGATGTCGAGAATGGAATAAATATACTCCCAATTCAAATAATGAGCTTCTGTATATAAACTATGGACTCGGTTAGAGAAATAGCATATGACATAAAAATCATATCATGATAGGATATACCTGGAACTGATATTTGGTCGCATTTCAATAACTTTTTTTATCAGACACGTCAATGAAACGTATCTAAGTTGTCAGTATTATCTATATCTGGTGGTTTATATACACAGCCAATTAGAGTATTGTTCTAACCAAGGGAGAGTTCAAGATTTTTTGGTTAATTTTGGGTTTTTTCTGACCCATAAAGGAAAAAAAACAATCGTCCGTTTGAGCTCCTTCCTGCAAAGTTTCCGATCGAGCTGAAACTTGGCACGAATAATCGTTGTCCAAAAGAGTGCATGGAACATACTCCCTCTAGCTAAAGGATAATTTAGGACAACTGTTATAGGGAGAGCTCCCCTTTCGAGGGGTAGGTCACATATCTCCTTAGAGAATTTTAAATAGACATCGAGAAATATTGTAACACTCATACCAACATCTGTAAAAACCCATAAAACAGAAATTCCATAACTCATAAACAATCGAACACTTTTTTAAATTTTCCATTAAGAATTTTTTATTCAAAATTGATTGCTAAGGTTCAAAATTATCATCTGAAGAGCATGAATAATCCTTTGTCTTGGAACTGACATAAAATCTGACATTTTCGCCATCGAATGCGATTGTAATTGGCCCAAAGTGGCTTTAACATATAATCATCCACACATGGAGGATACAAATAAGTTACTTATAAACCATCTGAATCTTCCTAACAACGAAAACTCTACTGTCATCCAACAATCGGTTCTATAATACTGTCGAAAAAATCGATATTCATTGGCCATTACGGGTTCACACGACTGGCCAGGTCATGCAAATGTGCTGTTTTTTGTTGTGCTCTAGCACTCACAACAAATTCCAGATGGTTAGCAGTCTTAATTTGTCCTGACGAAACAACTTTGCGGAAAATTGGAAAACCTTCGGTCTGTCGGGTCGGAATCGAACCCACTCGGCTATGGCACATATAAAACTATCAAAAATAAAGGAAAAATTCTACGTCGTTTTTTGTCGGAGCAATTAATTATTCAATTTTTTTTTTCAAGTCCATTCGATAGAAACAGCCTCACAGATTAAAATGCCGTTTAGTTTTTTAGATTTCTGATAATCCAATCGGCTGGAACTTTTTTTTTGTGATGATTATTTTGGTCCGAACAAATTCTGACTTACTGTTGAAATGTTAATAAATTTATAGTCAAAAGTTAAAAATTCTATATTTTTATTTTGCGTCAAACTAAACTACAAAAATGGTGCAAACACATGGAGTTATTTGATGTTTTGAATCTTTTTGGTCTGGATGATGGATGAAATTGTCGAAGAGAAATTGCTGCCACAAGAACAGCAACATCAATAATATACTAGATCATTCAATAAGTCCGTAGGATGACACATAGATGGATTGTCCATATGATTTTTATTTAGTACTAACCTTCAAAAAATACGTGTATGACCGCCATAATTGCTGTATCGTCCTCGAAGCCAACTATGTTGAATAATAAAATCGAGTTTTATTAAAATTTTGTTTTTTTCATTCAAACCGTCTTTATTTTGATTTGAGTCCTGATTTGTTGTTTGAACCACACATAGAGCTCCAGATGTTGACGCATGTTCAACTATAGACACATAAGAAATGAGCGTCATCCCATCTGATACTCCAAACAAACTGCCCTCAATTTAACGGTTGACTATCATTCTGTTGTTTAGAATAAGTACATTACTTATTTCGAATGGATGTTCTTTTATCTCTCAAAATGTTGTCGATCGTCTGTCAGTATTGAGATATCCATCCATAAAATACCCACCATGATTTGGGCAAATACTGCTCCCTGTAGCTGGGCCGTCTTACTGTGACTGGCTTAATATTGGGACTATATAACAGAGACTTTCCCAAAATAGACGTTTTGCCAGGAATATGTACAATGAGGCTCAACTTAATCAACAATACTACCAATTGGCCACGCAATTGGGTATCGTCGCGTCAGTCAACGGTCTTTATTGGTGCATACGGCGTTGTTTCGAATAGACTGCTTCACCACCTCGACCACTTTTGGCGATATGCACAGATTTGGTCTTTCACGTTTTGACGAAGACTTAATTGTTGATGATGATTATGTTCTTGTGGCTTCTTAAAACTTTGAAATTTAGTCTTGCTGATATTTTTCCTGCTTCCTGTTGCAAATCTGCGTTCCATGTGAGCTCAAATTAATTCCGCGCATTCTTTTAGAAGGAATCTATCTATCTTGCTTGTCATGATTTCTTTTATTTTATTTCAGGCTTATTTTTATTTTCCTGGATGATATTCTTATTATTAGGAGGCATACTTGATAGTAGGATTACGTCCTTTCCAGTTTTTGGTGTAAAAGTCATTAAACTTAATATTGTCGCTGTCACAAAATATGGGTTTTATAGATACTCTGCGATTTTCTCTCTAATATTTGATAAAGCTAATTTTTATATTCTATTCCTTATTTGAAAGACTTTAAGGGACGGTTCTCATATATAGGTCCATAGACAGCTTGATTTTCTGTTTTTTTTTTTTTACATAAAAGGAAGTATATGAACAATTTTTGACAGTTATTTATGGAATTGGTGATGCAAAATAGAGTGATGGAAAGTGGTAATACTTCGTCGAATGTCACGTTGAAGAAAAGGTATCCAAACGGTCTTCATCGCACAGTTCGTCATTTGAAATAAAACCAAAAAAAAGTCGAAAATTACAAAAAAGACGGACAATTTTTTGATGTTATTTGTCGATTTTTATTCATTTTCAGTGCAATTTTAGCACTAAAAATGAATAAAAATCGACAAATAAAAATAAAAAAATTGATTGTTTGATAAACATAAAAATAAATGATTAAATTTGTGGAAGTTATTGAATTTTAATCGGAATGTTCGAAAAATGTGTTTAAGGAAAAAATTCTTGACAAATTTTCAAAAAAAATTAAATGAACAAAATGTCTTAGAATTATCTTTAGATTCTCAGAAAAAATATGTTTGGCAGAATTTTTATAGAAACCTGTTAAAAAATGTTTGACGGGTTTTTTGCTATTTTTTTTTACAATTCTATCTATTTTTTGATAGATTTTCAGATAGAAAATGATGTTTTTATGGCCATCTTCAGATTTTTCAGCAAATAATATGTTTGACAGATTTTTTTTAGAGACCTGATCAAAAAATTTGAAACGGTTATTTGTTTGATAAAAATTAAGATTTTTTGACAATTTTTAGATTATTTTTTTGGCAGTTTTTTATAGAAACTTGTTCATCAATCGAAATGTTCGAAAGATTTGATTTATAAAAAAAATGCTAGTACCTTTTTTACTTAAATTGGGACAATTTAAATATTGATAAATATTAAACGGTATTTTTATTACGCAGCATATCGCGACAGCTCAATTTTTTACAGTTTTACCAGGCATGAAAATTTTGTTTTTGAATTCTTGTTTATTGATTCCCAGTTCGAATTTTGGTGCAAACATGCCTTTTCCGCTTCTATTTATAGAAAAATCTTATGTATTGATCTGACAATAGTTGGACCAGACCGTTTATTCCTTATCAATTTGTATATATTTCATGATTCATTTTCAGCTGGCTGGACGGCTGTTAGTACAGCATAACTTAAGTAATCAAATATCCAGTTATCTCGAATGTAATATACCTCTACTCACTTGGCGGCTCATTACAGAAACATTAGCGTACACTTGCGGACAATTTGTCAATTTTAATCATAATAATATAAGTTATAATTATCTACTTATCGATATAACATAAACTATATCATTATTACATATTGTATAGAATTTAGAATATAATAAAATAAACAAGACGTCAATGTTAAACTATTATATATAATTTCAAACAGACACTTAAATAACATACATTTCTCAAATATAACTGTAATAATATCTAATATCTGCATATAGCATGTTGAATTGTGTATTTAAATATTATATGTCCGCGAGCTGGGTTAATACCTAACATTTACATTCGAAATTGAATTATTATAAATATAAGCAGATCGCGTAATGATAGACGTTATAACTATATCATACACAAGCATGTGTGTGTTTTGAATAACGAGCTTGTCATTTTTTGTACATACGGGACTGCGTGTATATGTGTGTGTGTGTGTGTGTTATTGTGTGTTTGGTGAGACAGCGCCATAGTAATACATAGGTGTCAAATTTATTTATTATGACAGTTTGAATTTATTTATATATATTTTTGAAATGTGATATTTGATATGAATGAAGTTGACAAGGCATTAATGAAATATGTAAGGGGTTGGTACATTCATATTTTGATGTAGCAAATTATAAAAAAAATAAATGTGAATGGTTTTTTTATGTTTTATTACCAAAATAAGCACATTATATTATATAGTCCAATAAAAGTGTTTTGTTTCAATATTTATACCTACTCCCAAAATTATGGGGTTTATTATTTTTTGATGGAGCAAATTATAAAAAAAAGATTGAATGGTTTTTTGTATTAATTTTTATTACCATTTTTATTAAATATATGTTTATTAATATTTATAAAATAATCCAATTATATTATATATAGTCTAATAAAAGTGTTTTGTTTCTATATTTACCTGCCGCCTAAAATCCCAAAACAATCGTAAAACCGCTCTGTCGGTTGCTATATATACCGTAATATACCATTTTAAAAATGCATTATTATATGTATAAACATTTTACAATATGTATGTATGTATGTTTCCAAATACAATAAAAGTGATCGTAAATAAACAATTTCGAAATAACACAGATAATATTAAAATTATAACGTTTGCTATGCGAACGTTTGGTTCGTTTATAGCGCGTATATTCGTGTTTGCCGGTGATGGGCGGCTGTCATAAAAGTTATGACTGCACGCGCGTCTATCCTTTTTTCGTATATACAGTATTTATATTTCGATGATTTGGATGTGTGCTGTTTCAAAGATCCGAGCCGACTTTGATCTTTTATGTTGGCGCAAACCGGCTCAGTTATAAACATTAAACAATAACCACATGTTGCAACAATGCATGGTTATGCTTTACTTTGTATGGTATACGGAAACATAAAATTTGAGTAGATTGACCTGTCAATTTGTTGAAAGTATTATTTGGCAATACTTTTAAAAGGGTTTAAAGTTTTTCACAGAAGTTTTCAATCGAAAAGGCAAACTGGGTAGCGATTCAGGCAGATTATCTCAACATGAATAATTGATATTGATATAACATTTCTATCTAAGCGTTTCAATGCGTTATCATATGTCCTCATGCGTCAAACGTCATGCGTAATAATCTTATCGAACACATTTTGCACCAACATCTATCGCAACTAGTCGGCACCAGTTCCGATAAATGTTAATATATAAATTACATATAAAAACATTTTATTTTCCAATTTAACATTTAATGTAATAAATTAATTAAATTATATTTAATGAATTATTTTATACAACATTTTATATGTGATTTGACCTTTTTATGTAACGCATGGCTATATCAACATAGGTTGAAATAATCTGCCTAAATCGCTACCATTTTTTATTTTCATCCGATCTTCTAATGATTTTAATGATTTCATTTATTTCTATGAACTTTCTATAAAAATACATAAATAAAGCCGATTTTTTCTAAGACACGCGCACACAATCATACGCATTCATTAGCGTCAAGCTTCAAGAAACACTAATTGAACCAAACATATCGCACCAGATCGCTAAATGCCTCGTGTGTAAACAAACAAACAAAGGCAATGGCATTGTCGTCGGACACGTGTGCGATACTATTCAGAAATCCACATAACGCACAGAATGACGTCCGCTCTTGCACTAATTACTCCAAAGCCAGCACGTGATCGTCTTTTGTTTTAAAATGCACCAGCAGAAAAATTGTTGGATAAGGGGGTAAAATAGGATTAAATATGATTTTTATGATATGGTTTTTTTTACAAAGAAAATATTACATTTATTGGCAATTGGCAACTCCGCTTGAGGCGATAAACGCGTCTATAGTTTGACAGCAGCAACACACCGAAAACATTGAACATGTTCAAATTTTGTATGCAATCTGAATGTACGATTGACCGAATATCGATTAGCCGAAATATACGATGAATACTAATGATACTATTGGCCAAATCAAGATTGGAAGAATGATACGATTGGTCGAATCTCAATTGGCCGAATATCTATTAGCCGAATCATATTGTCCAAATCAGGAGTGGCATAATGATTGGCCAACACACGATTAGCCGTTACACATAGATAGATTTTAGATAGATAACATAGATAGTCGACAAACACAGAATTTCGTGGCACGCAGGCTATAATGTTGGCCCATTGTGCAACTTCATTTTATTACTGATCCTCGTGCGATGGTCCGTGATCTTCTTCGGAAAACCAGTTGGTGCTCTCAACGAAAACTGTGATGCTCTTGAGGCGTGATTCCTTGATGACATCGATTGTAGCCACTGGTGTGCCTAGGTGCACTGTTCTGTTCATCTGGAGCATTGGGCACTGACAGAGAAAGTGTTCCAGTATTTTGTTGTCCATGTTACAACCTCTGCATAATGGCGAATCTATATCTCGGATTTTGTGGAGGTGGTTTCTAAAACAATGACCTATTAGAATATATTACCAATTTTTAAGCTTACGCTTGCCAGTGTTGGTTGTCAATACACCATGGTTATACAATTCTTAATGCTGTTTGCATAACATTAATGATTGTGTTTTCATCCTTTCCAGATATGAGGATTGCTATATCATCGGCAAAGCCAATTGTATAGTACCCTAAGATATTTAGGACTTTAAGTAGTCTATCTATTACGAGACACTACATGAGAGGTGATAGAACATCCTCTTGTGGACATCCTTGTACAACTTTTGCTTGTAGATTGACTCCTTTAGAGTCACGATTTTTGCAGCATGTTCATCATCCATTTGATCATCATGTCGTCAATTCCGAATTCGATGGCCGCTTGTTCAAGCGATTGGAAGTTCATATTATTGAAAGCTCCCTCTATGTCTAGAAATACTAAGAGAGTTTGCTGTTTGAAGTGAAAGGACTTTTCAATGCGCGTAACTACATTATGAAGAGCGGTTTCGACTGATTGCCCTACTACTACTACCACTTTCAAAGTGTCGGTGTGATTTTCCGTGCTAGAAACGTCGAACCGTACAGTTCCCAACTGGGAATCTTTATCTATTGAAAACGCCTTTGTGATCCTAGAGTTTGCTGAAAGCGTCTCTACTTCTCCACAAAAGGTTTTTTAAGAATTTCTTTGAGCTGTTCTTAGCTCTTTTTTTATAAAGTCTTTTTGCCTGAAGCATTTCATCATAGAAACGCTAAGGGCGTGATTTAACTTTGTTTTCTAGCTGTCTCTCCAGATCATCGACAATGAGTCGAATGCTCCTAGGAATATTGAAATTATCAACTGTTTCCCGATAGAGACCCCAGTCACATTTTCTCGGGTTTCTATGATCAGGTAAGTTGATAATTATTTCTGATTTTAAGTTGAATTCGATGATTCTGTGATCAGACATCGAAATTTCCGCCGAAACACGCCAATCTGTGATAGAAATGGCAAGTCGGCTTGTAGCTAGGTGGAGGTCATTACCTCTTTGCTTACTTTTGTTACGATAAGGTTAATTCCCTACATTTAAAACCTCTAGGTTGGTTCTTGATAAATATTTTAGAAGTTCTTTACCTCTAAAATTCATATCGCTGTTGCCCCAGCAGATATTATGAACATTTGCATCTACTGATACAAGAAGTTGCAAGTTCCTCAGATGGTGGTGGCAGTATGGAGTCGTATGGAAGATATACTGATGATATCACTGTTTCTTGTCTTCCTCCTCTTGATGAAGTGTAATATTTTTATTGCTGAAATGTCACAACAACTAAGATTAGATAAAAAGAATGCGTTTAGATTGTTTTGAGCAACCATGTTCGTTCTTACCTTGTTTTTGGTGGAAGCGGAAAAAAAACCGGTGATTTTAAGGCCCTTGATTACTCCATTCCACTGCTACGGCTCTTAAATAGCTGCCCGGCAGTGGTGCAGATTTATCTGTATTTATTTAAAGGAAGGAGAGTTCAACATCGGAATCGTCCGTCGCCAGTAACTCGACCTCCTTCTTCCTCCAGTGTTGCTCTAGGAGGGACGTCCCTGTTATGTGCCTCCATTTCCATCGGCCCATATTTAGCAAACTTCACTTTGCCTGCGTGAAAGAACAGGAAGCCGGATAGTGTATTATGGGATGCAAATAAAATGCGCCTTATTAATGACGCTCCATTGTGTGTCGTCATTTTGTATCAACAGCATCTTTGTTAGTTTGGCACTGTCGGGTGCTTCCCCTCCTGGAAATAATGCATTCCTCGTTTCCACAACAGAGAGCCTGCATCCATCCCATAGGTCGGTCTAGTGCTTTACTCTGCACTCAAACCACTTCTTAGTGCCTTCGTTTTGTATAGTTGTTGACCATACACTTGAAGCTACATTGTCAACCACTCTTTTTCTTACCGCCGGGTTTCCTTTTATATTTCCAGAAGAGGAGGTCTGATGGTTGCTTTTAGTTTGCCTCGAAGGATGTTAAGACAGGGTTTCAACTTTTGCCACAGGTCGAAGCCACATTTTGTTGAGTAGTAATATTAACTACTAAACTCAGTGCTGTCTTCTTGTGTGTCGTGTCATTTGTGTATGAGGTTGTATTGTCTGCAAAAAGAGATAGCTGTATATTTTGTATTTATGTCCATGATAAGTCCCACGAGTATAGAGGTAGGGCGACAGAGACTATTTTATCGACAGTAAGGCTGGGCTACTATCGGAGGTAGCCAGATATCCGATAGACACATGCTATAAATTGGTTAATTTACGACTTCTAGCCATGCCGAAGCATACTCTCTAGGCACAATACGTATAACAGCTTAGAGTAAGTCTTTTGAGTTGAATCGCAATCAAACAAGTTGCTGCAACGATGCAGTGGTTCAGGTAACGGACTAGCCGAATCCCTCACCAGAAATAATAGAAGAATCTCTGTCGGTAAACCGATAACTTCGACACAACTGACCACTTTTTGACAGTATAGTGCACCCACTCAAGGATCGTGAAATAATCCAGTTATCTCTTGATTGTGCGCCCTCCTCCGTTCACAAGTTCTGATGTATCTGAATCGTCACAGCCGAAAGGCCCCTTATCCGCAACCTGGGACGCGTCTGGTAGGTATTCAACCCTCAGACATTAAATTTCTACAATTAATGCAAAAATGTAAATGTCTCTTAAAATGTGGAAATTTTTTGTCTAAAAGGGAGTGACCATTTAACATAAATGTTTCAAAAGCCATCCTTCTAAGTGTTTTTGATCTTTTCTTTTTCGAATTTAGCAATTTAAATCAATTTTAATCGATACAACGGTCGGTTTGTGATTAGTGTGGTCGAAACCTCATTTTTTTTTTGTGTTCAGTAGTGTCAGTAGTTACTGATATCAGTGCTGTGATGTATTTCGTCGTGTCACACTTTCTCAGCACGGTACGTATAAAATATTAGAGTAAATCTTGTACACAATCCAAACTTTCGGTGCTTTCGGATTCTACTAAGCCGATTCACCGTTTAAATGGCAAAGAGAACTTTGTAATCGACAGTGGACTACTTGAAATCGACGACGAAACCTCTTACTTTAGTTTTTCTGTCATGGGATTTTAAAACGCGGTATTTTTGAAATACGGGATTTTTTTAAACGCGGAATATTGAAGAAAAGGGGTTTTGCTCCACGATAAAAACTATGGAAATACGAATGAGCGAGTCTCAATTTGGTTTTCTCTCGAGGAAAATGCACTGAGCCGCAACGTTGATTGCCAGAAAAAATTGCAGGATTATGACGCAGTAACTTCAGTGGAAGACAGTGAATATTAGTGGCAACCGAGCATTGTGAATTGTTTTAATAAAAATAATGAATAATGTAGTAGCGATATACTCGAATTTATAAATGTACAAAACATAACTTTGGAAGACAACCTTCAAATCTACACAAACATCGGCTTTATGGATTGTATTGATTGCATACATTCTATTCCAGTTGACATCCAACAACTGCACACTTACATCACAAAATATTCTGTATTTATTATATTATGCTTTCGAGTGTGTAACGTTAAAGTTTTATAGTTATATGATATAAATATACTTATGCACACATAATATAAATCCATTCTAACTTTTGAAAACTTTTCAAGTACACAGAAACTAAATATACGCTGTTGAGAATAAGAACAGACATATATAACGGTTCATATCATAATGTATAAATAGTTTTTTTTTTAAGTGTAATTTAAATAACACTGAAAAACTTCTGCGTCTACAAAGTGAAAAACTATTTAACTTTGTACATAATTAAATTATGTATACATTTTTATTACAACTTTTTTTAAGTTTTTCTGTCACTTTTATGTTTGAAAGCGGCATTTTTTTAGTTACATTGATAAACATATATAACACTTTTACATTGTTAAAATTTGGTTTAATTTCACTAGCTCTTGCGCAGAGTATGCTGTATAGGCAAGAGGAAGATCGGAGAAGACGGCTCTAAGTCGCTTGGATTTTTTTTAAAACTACAAAACACTATCTATTGCATCATAAAACGATTTTTTTTCATCCCACCAATACACAATTTAAAATAGGTATATACGGTATTTGTAATAAGATCACCATAGATGAAGGAAGGAATAGCAAGAGACTATATATGTACATATAGCACTTTTTCCAAAATTTAAGTTCACATATCGTATATTTAAGATATTGTTTCTGTTTTTAGACAAGATGAAAGCTCGTTTTATCTAATAAATTAATTTATTTGCATGTATTTAAATTTTTCCCGTACAGGGTACTCGAGTACCTTTTCACCCTGTTAAATGAGTTTTTTGTCAGATAGCTATAAAGGTTAAGGATTCGAATGTATTTTAGATTGAATTCAAACAGTCCACTCCAACATCTAACCCCATTTAATCTAAACAATTCCTAAAAAAAACCTTTTAAATTAGTTTTTTATGACATTGAGTCTCCACAGTTGGAAGCATAACATATGACATAATGCATCTGACGTTGTATGTAATTTGGATCTAAATATAACTTTAACTAGCACATATACTACAATCCTACATTCTATCACCTGAACACAGAGTGGTCTCTCATTTTTTTTTAACAGAAATACATTCTAGAACGACGCATGTCAAGGTGTTTCACCGTATATGCCAGTTGCCAGGTAAATTTATATTTTCTGGGCTCTGCGAGTATTTGTCCTACAATATATTAACCTATAATATGTTTTATCTACGGCAGCTGGACGAGATGGATCGGTTGTTAACAAGAATTCCTGAACACCTAAGCCAATAGTGATGCACATGCGAAAGGGCGGCTTTTAGTCGAGCGTTTGCAGAGAGCATTCGCTTCAGTGTTCCATAAACCTATTTATATCTAATGCGTATATGTACTGAACGTCGTGTCGCATAAATCATGCACATTCTATGTATTTTGCTATGTTGTTAGGCAGGTATTATATTATATTTGTGTTCTTGTTGCTTCGGTGAAACAGGAAATCGGGATCATTGTTAGGGTGCGGACATCACGACACAGCAGGCGCTAGCGTTAACTCAAAGGCATGCGCGCTGTCGCTTGAACGTACTGAGAGCGTCAACTCTAAATGATAAATAGACTGTATTACATTTTAACTTTAAACCCAATTTTAAATTTACATTTTAGAAAGAGATAAAAATATAGTATTTTTAATATTTTTATTTGTTTACATAGTCAAGTGTAAATTGTATACAAACATAGAGTATATGTATGCACATTTTCTGTATAAATACGCATGTTGAAACGAAATAAGCTTTAAGTTTAAAATAACGTTATATCACCAATTGCAATACGTGTACAAAAGCGCACATAGGTACTTTACCATTCATCAGTCCGGTGCACACAGAAGTATACATTCCATTTCATCGTATAGATGAGGAGACAGGTGCGGGGTAGGAGGCCGAGCACGTAACGAAACTATTTCGTCTTTATATGAGCTCCAACGTATTTGAAGTTTATGTATATATATGTATAATACATACATAATACATACTTCTGCATAGATGTGCACTCATGAATGTCTAATATGAGGATGGTTGAATGTCGAATTTCGAACGTGTCCCAAAAACTAAATTGGAAAATTTAAAATTAAATTAAGTCATTTTTGAGATAGATAAGCGTTTGTTATTCCAGTCACTTAGTCCGACAAGTGACAACTGACTAGTCAATGCATATATAATGAAAATAAAATGGTATAATGAATGAATGGTATAATGAATTAAATGCAGTTTTGAAATTGGCCATATTATGTTATCAGGATTTATTGTCCATTGACTCTGTTATATTCATTTAGCATAATTTAGGTGAATAGTTAGAATCTAAGGCAATACAATTATAGAACTTATTGGTGAGACTTTCCAGATCAAAAATAAATTTAAATTTGATCTAATTTTTTGGATAAAATTTAAATAATATTTGTTTATGAATTGTATGAAATTCTAAATTCACTCGGTCTTACTTAGTATTTTAATATATTTGTTTATCTGGTGCCTGGCGAAATGTGCTTGCTCGTTTACTCTTTTCTTTTATGCAACTGCGAATTAATACATTTTATAACCAGTTTTTGTTTGTACGATATATTTTCAAAATTATTATTTAAATTAAAATTTCCGAAATAAAGTTTTCGGAAAAAAGAGTCGAACCAACAATGTTATTAAATACTAGATCAAATAAATATTATAGTATAGTGAAAATATTATATATTATAATATTATTGTGAAAAGGGAAAGGTTTATATTTTAGGGGATTTCCTTTTAAGTTTAAGGTAGTATAGCATTTCAGTACACATATTTGATCATAGATAAATAATGTTGTTTTTTACATATTACAAGAAAAATATATTAAAAATATTATTACTTTTTTCTCACTTCATGTTTAAAATGCAAAATCAGTTGCAAAACAATACAATATAGAGATGCCAGCACAGAGATAGATGAAGTTACACAAAATGCATCCACATCGGCCTCTTTATCCGTACAACCAAGTAAACGCCGTCAAACAACGGTGGATGCGATAAAATCAAAGTGGAGCCCTTCAAACATTTTTGCGAAATTTGCACATAAAAAGTCGCCAGTTTGCACGCAGTTGTTGCACTCTTCTTACAATTTGAAAAACAGTTCAAATGGGCGATGTTTGAGTGCACATCTTGCACCAATTTTTACGGAAATGTATAAAAAATTGCACACTGTTCCTAAAATGCAAAACAAGTGGAATGAGAGACATTTCAGTGCAAATTTTTTTTTTCTTTGCACTAAAATATCGTTCAGACGGTTTTTTTAACTATTAATAAAATACTTTGCAGTACAAATGAGTGACATTTTAGAGCACATTTCGCCTAAATATTTCCACAATATTTATTTAATTAAAATAAAATTTACAAAACTTTTTGGAATTAAAATTTAATTCTAGATTGAAAAACCCAATACACTGAATATATACACTGAATGTGTATACAATTTGTATTCGGTTTGTACGCACATAACTTAAAATATTATTTCAAATTAAAAATTAGTATGAAATGATAAGTATAAGTATATATATAAGTATATTTTATTTATAAGTAAAGGGTGTTTTTTTAGAGGTTAAGTTTTCAAGATGAAATAAAACGCATATAATTTAATGTTATGGCCAAGAAT
>JANSTU010009242.1:0-16067 GCA_027564075.1 Bolitophila hybrida
TGATTACGTTTTGACACAAGCTGTTTTGGTTATGTCTGAACACGCGGACGTCAAGCTCACTGACATTTCGGAATTAATTAATAGAAAATAATCACAAAAACTGTAAAACACACGTTGTTCTGGCACAGGATGTCTTCAAATTCCGATGATAGTGATATTCCTTTCGAAGAAGAGATTAGCGAAAATGAAGCGTCTGAAGGCAGCGAAAAGGATGCAGAAGTAAATTCAAAGGAAGAGGTTCCAGAAAATGCAGAAAACGAACCAATAGTGACATGGAAAGATTTGGTGAGTTTCAATAATTACTTTAATTAGTGATAAATATTCAATTTTTTTTATGTCTCTGGTCGTGCCTCGTTTACGTCTGGTGTCCCTTGATACCTCGCTTCTTCCTCTTCTTCATGTGAAACACGTTAACATAAATTATGCAAACAAATTTAAAAACTAGGGTATTATGCTAAATTCTTCTCTCACTAGGGATGACCAAATATCTCAGATATGTTGCCGCGTTTACGGAGTCCTTCGCAAGCGTAATGCGTTTTGCTGCTCCTAGAAGTCTTCGTCGTATTCTGATTTTTCACTTGCTATTCCTCACTTTTTGTATGGGGATTTGTTTTTTTTCTATTTGCAGCGTAAATTGTATACATAAACTGGAATAGTGCTTTAATGCCTGAATAAGATTTGTCTTTAAACTAAATAAACACGATCAATTCTCTCCACATTTAAATAGTCTCCTTGATTGTTCACTGTCTGTTTATTATAAATACCGCTTGGCAATATCTACATTTAAAGATATTCATCTGAATCATCCGGAGTAATTGTATAACTTTTGATTGATATTTTTGCTAGATCTGAAAGAACATGCTGCCGTTTTTTGGAATTCTCTTCCAGTTAACATAAAGCTTGCTAAATCAATTGTTCAATATTGAACACTAAGATAGTGATTATTTTATTTTTTTAATTTTCTAATTAATAATAATTTTCTTTAAACTTACTGGATTTTACTTTTTTTAATGTTGCGGCAACTTAGCAATTTTTATTTTTCTTCTCATTTTTAACGGCTGCATATACTCAATTTGAATCACACATCATTAATATACAACATTATTTAAATTATTTTGCGAAATATTCGCCCTTCAGGCACACTATTATATTATTGTTAGTTTTAAGTAATTCAGCACATTGTATTAGCCTCTATGGCCTTTTTAGCAAACGTTATTTCTATTGAAAATATAATTACATTATCATATCACTAATAATTAATTGTTTCCCAGGGTCTTATGGATACACTATGCGAAGCTTGTATTGATCTGAAATGGAAATTGCCCAGTAAAATTCAGCGAGAAGCAATTCCTGTTGCTCTGCAAGGAAATGACATTATAGGATTAGCAGAAACAGGTTCGGGTAAAACTGGAGCGTTCGCACTGCCAATTTTGCATGCACTTCTCGAAAATCCGCAACGATACTTTGCTTTGGTTTTGACACCAACACGAGAGTTGGCCTTTCAGATATCCGAGCAGTTTGAGGCATTAGGTAGGTTTCCTAAACAAGTACATATATCTTAGAAGCTAATTTTAAATTATTTTGTAGGTAGTTCCGTAGGGGTTAAATGTACTGTAATCGTTGGTGGAATGGACATGGTGTCGCAGGCACTTCAGCTAGCCAAAAAACCTCACATTCTTATTGCAACTCCGGGTCGTTTAGTCGATCATTTGGAAAATACAAAAGGATTCAATTTAAAAGCAATTAAGTATCTTGTTATGGACGAAGCCGATCGAATTTTGAATATGGATTTCGAAGTTGAATTAGACAAGATTTTAAAAGTTATTCCCCGAGAACGACACACTTACTTATTCAGTGCCACGATGACTAAAAAGGTAAAGAAGCTTCAACGAGCGTCGCTGAAAGAGCCCGTCAAAGTTGAAGTGTCCAACAAGTATCAAACAGTTGAAAAGCTTCAGCAATACTATGTGTTTATACCAGTAAAATACAAGGACGTGTACCTGGTACATATTCTGAACGAGTTGGCCGGCAACAGCTTCATGATTTTTTGTAGCACTTGTAACAATACCGTACGAACAGCACTAATGCTGCGTGCACTTGGTATGGCAGCCGTGCCACTGCATGGGCAGATGAGTCAAAATAAACGTCTTGCTGCACTAAATAAGTTTAAAGCAAAGAATCGCTCAATTCTGATTTCAACTGATGTTGCATCCAGAGGTCTGGATATTCCGCACGTTGATGTTGTGTTGAACTTTGACATTCCCACGCACAGCAAAGATTATATTCATCGAGTGGGTCGAACGGCTCGTGCAGGAAGAGCTGGACAAGCTGTGACATTTGTAACACAGTACGATGTTGAACTGTATCAACGCATTGAGCATTTGCTAGGTAAACAGCTGCCAATCTATAAATGTGAGGAAGACGAGGTTATGGCCATGCAAGAGCGTGTGAGTGAGGCTCAGCGTACGGCAAAGCTTGAATTAAAAGACATTGACGATCGCAAGGGCATGCGCAAAAAGCGAGGCCGAGGTGGCGACGATGACTTTGACGACACTGAACAGTTTACGGGCGCTCGTAAGCGTATGGGTGGACCACAGCAGAAGTCTGGCGGTGGAGGAGGTCGTGGAGGAGCTGGTGCAAAGAAAGGTGGTTTTAAGAAGAGATAGTATATTTGTTTGTTTATATGCATACTATATATAAAAACATTTTTTTAAATAAAACACTTTAGTTTGCCTGAATAATACATAAGGAACAACTTTGCAGGTCAAATTCGCATATATAATAATTCGTTAATCATTAATCACCAACGATCATACACTAATTGGTTTATACTGTGAGCGCATGCTTATTATTCAATACGTTCTATCTGCATAAACACATTATTTCAGGAGAGCTTAAAAACTTAATAGATGCTCATAGAAAACTCTAACCACAGTGATTATATATGTATATATATGTAGATAGAAACAAATCAAAAACGAAAAAAATGCTGTAAATTTTCATCATAAATGTAAATTATCTTAGTCAATATTTTTCCATCAAAAAGTCCTTTTTAGAGAAAAAAAATATAGATAGAACGTAGAAGCCCTCGATATGTTAATTGATGGCATTACTCCTATTTAGGCACTATAAATTTAGGTACGGATAAAAGTGGTACGCACGCACCTTTCGGATATTTGCGGTACGGAATTTTTAGATACTCATTTTGAAGTGGTTTTTACTAATTTTCGTAGGCATTTCGGGCAATATAATTTCAGCTGAGTTGCCGACAGTGCCGAAAATGTATATCACCGTTATGGTTTATTCGCACACAAAATTATTCCCGGTACACTGGTGATGATGCATTCGAAGTACCGCACTATAATCGTGTACCTCCAAGAAACCACTCTCTTCATACTAATATATGTACCTCTATCCTTTATCCGTGAACAACAAATAGTTGGTTCCTACTTTTTTCGTGTTCCGAAAATATCGGTACTTTATTCCACAAAAGTACGTACCTCATAAAACGAAAAATAATTCCGTACCACGAAATGCATATCACCGGGTATTTATAGCAAGAGAAACCTATTGAATTATACATTAATTAAACAGGAAATCAAAATGCTTCATTACAAAAACACTGATTTGTGACGAATTCTGTAAGACTAATTGAGTCGAATTGAGTAGTATTTCTTATACCAGTTATAGCGTTCTAACGTTTAACTGGACTAGTGTAACAAAAATTGTTTTGAATCGTTTTCCAGACTTCCAGATTCCAGTACTGGGATTATTTTTACCAACGCTTTGAAAATCAATCGTGTAGGCATTACAATTTCGCTCAACTTAGAAAGTGCAAAGTGGCGGTTGAGACACTACGATAAGGCTCGAATAGGGTGGGTCCGGCTAAGATGCTCGAAAATCAAAAATTGGGACTGGCGTAATATTCAATTATATGTAAACAAATTTAAATCAGTTTGGCTTTTTAAAGCACAACACAAGTTATCATATATATTATCCGCCAGTCTCGTAAAAAAACATCCAAGCAAATGAACGTTCGCGCATATGAGCTGCTCCCATCTCGAATACGTTGATCGTTAACGAACACCATAACAACAGGACTGGCACAATAAAATTGTATGTATGCATGTATGAATTCGAGCAAATTACCATTTGATTATTTGTGCTGAACGTGAACATAGTCGTTTGAACACATGTCAATAATGATTACTTTTACTTTTTTGTCATAAACAAAAGGCTTATATAATCAAAGTAGTTATGTATATATATTCAGTATAGCCAAAATATTGCTTTCGTTGATTTGGACGAATGGGCAATTTGTGAGAGGTATAAGTGAAAAGACAAAGATCAAATGCATACATGTCATTTCATATTTTTGTACATATGCTAGAAACACTGAAATAGAGAACAGTTAAAAATCGAAAAAATAATCAAGTATACAATTGTTTTCTAAACAGTTTTCATAATTTTGTTACGCCTGTTTGCTTGAAGTCAGTGTCGGTCATTGCTATTTTATTTATTTGTGTCTTAGATATGTCACAATAATTGGTATAACGTACGTTTAACGTTGTGTATTTAGATTTTGAATTGAATATTCAACTATTTCAGAGGTTTCAATTGTAATTGTTACAAGTTTGTTATTGTTATTATTATTCAGTCATTTCATTATTGTTTAATAAAAAGTAACACTTATGTTAAGTTGTTAAATGACAAGTTAGTTAACTTAGTTAATTTTTAAATAAATGTGATCTGTAAATGGGAAATATGTGGTACCAAATACCTTGCTTGAAGAAAGAACTGCAATTACAAGCAACTCTGACAGGTGGACAGAGCTTTAGGTATATGAGTATACGAGTTCATGCATACATTTAAAATATAACGTTTAAACAAACTTTTTTATTACTTATGATCAGATGGAAAAAGCGCGAAAACTCTATCGAAGAAGAAGAATATATAGGTGTAATGGCAAATTGCTTGTGGCTATTAAAATTAGCTGATAACTACCTTTGTTATCAAGTGCTGGGAGAGTTAGCTTATCCTAACTCAAAGTTCGAAATCGTTCGAATGAAAGTGCCTAAACCAGCAAATCAGCCAAAACAAAAAACTGCAAAAAGCGAAAACTATTTATATCCTGAGTCATATTATTCTAATCTGTTGAGATCATATTTTCGCTTAGACGTTAATCTGGAAAGCTACTACGAGAAATGGTCTGCTGCACACAAACACTTCCGCACCGAAGCCGCTCAGTTCTATGCGGTCAGAGTGCTTGACCAAGAGCCCGTTGAAAATTTATTTTCTTTCATATGCAGTCAAAACAATCACATTTCCAGGTTCATCTACTTTTTTGTTTGTTTTAGGAAAAATCTTAAACCAATTAAATTGTAGAATCTCCACTTTAGTTGAAAAACTCTGTTCGAATTATGGTCCAAAGATCTGCGACTTTGATGGTGTTACATATCATGCTTTTCCGGACGTGCAAATGCTAGCCAAACCAGAAGTAATAAAGCTTTTTTTTTATAAAAATATATTAAAATTTATTATTTAGATTGACGCTGAACTTCGGCAAGCTTCATTTGGCTATCGTGCGAAGTTTATTCAGAAATCAGCAGAGCAAATATTAGCCAATGGTGGTCTGAAGTGGTTTGCAGAGCTTCAGCAAATGGAATATAAAGAAGCACATTGCTCCCTTATTCAACTCACTGGAATCGGACCTAAGGTATTATTGAAAGAAGCGTTTATATAACTGACATTAAATCTATATATGTGAGAAGGTCGCCGACTGCATCTGCCTAATGTCATTGAATCACTTGCAAGCTATACCGGTTGATACTCATGTCTATCAAATAGCTGTCCATAACTATCTGCCAAAACTGCCACCTATGAAAACCGTTACCACGAAAATGTACAATGAGATAGGAGATCATTTTCGAGAGGTGTATGGTCCATTAGCCGGCTGGGCTCAAACGGTTGTAGTATACCTTATTATTGTTTTTTCGTATCTTTGAATGTATACGTTTATATTTTTAGGTACTATTTTGCGCTGATCTTGCAAAATTTCGAGATAAGAAACCTGGAATCAGTACAAATAATCGAAAGAGAAAATCTAAAACATAGAAAACTAGTATTTGTATGTTGTATATCTTGTATTTTATATAATAATAATATTATATTAAGTTTTTTTTACATCAATTAATGAAATCGACACAACTGCTACAGCATTCGCGTCATTCTGGTTAATAATTATCAAAAAACAATCTGATCAATTGAGTTCCTAGAACTCGCCTTAGATGTCTTCCAAAGCCCACCGCAATCTAGGGAGCGAGATGGAATGTTCCGCCACGTAGTTCCGTTGTTCGCCAATATGCGTGATAACTCTTCGTTGTGCGGATCAGAGTTGATAATAGATACAGATGTAGTCAAAGACCTTAGCACATATATAGATTTAATTTAGCGCCTTGCACCCCCGAAATTAGTTGCGTTCCGCGATGTGCTGCGTAAGATCCGCAGTTTTAGATACAAAATTTTTCATAACACATTTAATCTGTTTCGCCAATAAAACCACTGCACATCACTCCAACTGTGACAATGTAATTTGTTACTGCACCGTCATGTGATCAAGAGATGCATACATACTAATCCATAAAATCTTGTTACTGGGCTCGTAACCAAATCTGCATGCGCAGACGACGCTCAATGTGTCGAATACGTCTTTCTTCTGCACCTCGTGAGCTTTATAGTTGCAGTTAGAAATAGAAACCTCTTACTTCACATCGGCCCGTTCTGACTTGTTTATGCGTCTTCTCTTAATTGGTGTGACGGCTAGCATCGCTCATCTCTACGGTATCTCAAAAACACCTCAAATCATGTACGATGTCAAGATGTATGCTTATAATCGCAGACATACTCTGCATTTGTGATGACTGAGAATAATTTATGGCCGTTATATCGCATACAAACGACTTGTCACAAGATTGATCTTGATATATATATGGATGTGTTTAGTACTGGAACATACATCTTCTTCGTTTCCTCTGCAAACCCAAACCCTGATTGCAACTTTCTCTTATAATACTGGCGTTTGATCCAGGATCGATTAATACGATCGATTGATGACTCCTTTGATAGAAGTATCGTGATGCCTTCCGACTCTGTACTTGCCGAATATACAGCTGGTTATACGATGTGTGCTCATGATGTTTGCCCAAACATTTTATAGAAGCAGTATGACTACACTCCGTGTATAAATGTCCCATATGCGCGGAAATTTTAAATATAATCAGTTTTGTTTCAGTATGTGGCAACAATCCGATGTTGTGTCGGTCAATTGGCGGAACAGCTTTGCATATTTTGTCATTACTGACGATTGCCCAAACAGCCGCTGAAATTATGTGTTTTCAAAAAGGAATACGAGCCTTCGATTTTTCGAAACAAGACTGAATGGTCTCTAATTGTAAAGTCGCCGATTCAATCCCGGCAGACCAAACTGTTTTTCGAATGTAACACTTTAAATCAGTAGGTTCCTCTTGCTATTAATAGACTATTTCTGGAATAAGTTATTTATTTGGTATAACGGATCATTAATGCCTTCAATTAACATATACACACGCACCCTGTATAGAACAATAAGTGTATGATGAGCCTACACTCTATGACATACAACAAACGACGTAAATTGTATGTGTTTTATGTATAATAAAATATAGGGTGGCCGAAAGATTAAGAAAAGGTAAAAAACGTTAGCTAGCATGACCTGACCAGTCGTGTTAACCCATAATGGTCAATGAATTCGGTGTGCGCCATCGCCAAAATTAATGAGTTAAAATTCCAATTGCTTCCTCACATATTCTACTAATATTTAATTCTTTATCCAAACTTGAAAAGACGGCTCGGCTCGGTTGTAGACAAAAAAAACACAAAACAAAAACAAAAACCTATAGACTTCGCCTTAGAAATTAAATAACGCCCATTTGCAGTATATTGCCTGCATTGCATTGTTCGCGTCAGCCTTAGCCATGAATACCCGTGGATTTGTTCGGCAGAGTAACGTAGTTTCATTGTTTTTTTTATATTTTAATTTTAACATGTCAAGGTAGGAAATAATCTAAGTCCAAGTTTTATTAGTTTTGACACCATAGTAATTATTTTCAAATACTAAGCATAAATAAGTAATTTGTTATTATTTATTTATTTGAAAAAAGGTAACTAAGATTAAAAGGTTGAATTCCGAAGTTATTTCATTGGGCACTCCTGATATAAACAGCTCAACGAAAAAAACGATGGTTTTATCTATCAATTCAGTTATATATGTATATATATATATATAAGTTATATATAAGTGTAAACATAAACAATATCGCTGTAATCTCGACCAACGAGTTCAAAATAAATGAATGCATGCGACTAGCAACGTATCATTTCAAGGCCTTTAGTATGACAAGAGACGAGCTCATGTAGATATAATGATCTGGGAATACAAGCCAATCGTTGTCGTAAGCGTTTTAGTGCTGCTCTGTTTTTTTGCCGTGCCAATACGGATATCAGACAGTAGTGAACGTCTTAACCAAAAGCCGTCCATCGATGTTCAGTTTGAGAAATTTGTGCAAACATTTAATAAAACCTACCGAATGGATCCTATCGAATATGAGCGTCGCTTCAATCAGTTTAAGGTGTTCTTTCCTTTATACAATATATTTCTTTGTTATAAATCGAATTTTATCAAAATCTGTATAGAAATGCCAAACAATAATAGAACGCTTAAATAATCAAAGAGAACACAATGAATCAGCTCATTATGGCATCACACAATTCTCCGATCTTTCGGACACGGAATTCCTAGAACAACACCTACATAGAAATATTTCGCAGTTTAAAGTCAGTAAATTGATAAATGCAATGTCAAGTGTCAGTATTAAAGATTCCAATTCTTCTGAGAATAACTACATTATCAAGAAATTTAAACGAAATATTACAAATCTTCCATTACGCGTTGATTGGTAACATTGGTAATACATATAACATAAAATGACAAGTTTAATGATATTGTATTGTAGGCGTCTAAAAAAGGTTATATCTTCTGTGAGAAATCAAGGAACGTGTGGGGCGTGCTGGGCGCACAGTGTTATCGAAACCATCGAATCTATGGATGCAATAAAGAGAAATAGTGACCAGGTGCGAAGTCTAAGTGTACAGCAAATGATTGATTGTGCAGCCAATGGCAATCATGGATGTGGAGGTGGGGACACGTGTGCTCTACTTGAGTGGCTTGTACAGGAAAAGGTTGCTATCGAATCGATGGACGATTATCCTTCGCTGGATCGAAAACCTAAAGAAGTGCAGTGTAAAATGAATCCGAAAATCCGATTGTCAAATGAACACATTTTCGTATCTAAGTTTACTTGCCAAAGGTATTTTATTAATTAATGAATTATATTTAATTATAGTATTTATTTCATATAGTTTCGTTGACCATGAACACCAAATACTTCAGTTGCTTACGTATATCGGTCCTCTAGCTGTGGCTGTAAATGGACTTATGTGGCAAAACTATTTAGGCGGTGTAATACAGTTTCATTGTGATGGAAATTACATGAATCTCAATCATGCCGTTCAAATTGTGGGATTTGATCGGAGTGGAGCTATACCTTATTACATTGCACGAAACTCATGGGGAAGAGAATTTGGAGATCAAGGTTACGTTAAGATAGAAATCGGTAAAAACTTATGTGGCATTGCAAATCAAGTTTCGGCTGTTTATGTTCATTCATAATTCCCTTTAAGATTATGTTAAAAAGTTACCTCATTAGGGTTTTTTTCGTTGTCCCGTATCTAATAAAAAATTTGTAGCGTCATTAAAAGTTAAACTATTGAAGAATGGTATAACAATTTTATTATTAATAGATAGATTTTTGAAAAGTTGTTTATAATTTAATTACTCATTATATTTTTACAAATGTGTTTATATCATTATAATCGAACTTTCATCAAAAGAATGCACAACTAGTTCATATTTGAATTTTTCGGTAATTTTTTTTTATGTCATATTCTACAAATTTTAGTTAAAACAGTATATATAAAAAAAGTGTCCGCTTTTATTTGTAATGCAGTTCAGTGTATGTGAGGATTTTTATAATTTATTTTCATACATAATGCTTAACAAAATGTCTATCTGGATCAAAATATGGTAAATTTCAGGGCAATCCCACAACGTAAATTTTGTCTTTTTTCATTAAAATAATATGTATTATTATTTTCAATAAATATACATAGTAAAAAGGGCTAGATAAATAAATAAAAAATTACGTATTTTGTACGATGGAAAGGAACAGAGTCGTCCAGAAAGATTACATATTTTTCTTCTTAGTTATAAATATTTTTTAAAAACGTAAGCATTGACAGTCCTTTTTATGAAAACCAATCCTCGAATTTTTTTTTAATTTTGAACTAGTGTGATCTATATAATAATTTAAAGAGTTTTCATTTGTGTATTTTTCTCTAAACCTCTAAATCTAAATCAAAAACCGCAATTTTAGCAGCGTGTGTAACATTGGTCATGAAACTCGGGAATAAAGTTTAATTTTCACAATAAAAGAGAATATTCAGCGATTGATTTTCTTGTAAAAATACCGTAATTTAATTTACAAAACAATATTAAATTACATTGTAATTCCTGCTGTGCGTGAATATTACTATCAAATAACGTCTAAAGTAGGCTCTCATTCTCGTTCTCGAAAACCCAGTTCCTCGATTAAAATATCAGATGTCATATCACATAATCATGTCTGATCACATAATCATCGAATTCAACCTAAACTCAGAAATGATTATCAACTTACCTGATCATAGAAACCTGAGGAAATGTAACATATCATCGTCAGAGAGTGGGATGTTCCTAGGAATATTATAATTATCGCCTGTATCCCGATAGAGACCCCAGTCACATTTCCTCGGGTAGCCAGCGAGTTTTCGAATGTTCTTACAGAATCCTTCAATATAAGCTGTCTAAACAGAAAAACATGCTCTGAGCATAAACCGCCATGGTGGAATAATAGATTACACATACTTAGGCGGCTAAGAACAGCACAAAGAAACTCTTGGAGGGAAGTAGAGACGCTCTCCGCACCCTTAGAATCACAAAGGCGTTCTCAATAGATAGTTGAGGACTGTATTGCTCGATGATGGTTCAAGCACGGAAAATCACACTGATTCTCTGAAACATCTAATGAGTAACCCCTTCACAAACTACATATTTAATGATCAGACTCACACCAATACTGATGTAAACCATGAGGTTGATCATGATAAAAATTGGATCTTGGCCTTTACCATAATCACTATTGATAGAATATATTGGCCCTGTCCTCTTTTAAACCATATAAGGCGCCAGGACCGGATGGTATCTATCCAATAATGCTTCAAAGACTCAGTGATAATCATCTGGACTTAATCTCTAAGATCTTCAGATAGCTAGCTTAGCACTGAGTTATATCCCTAAAATGTGGCAACTTGATAGAGTAGTCTTTATTACTAAACCAGGAAAAGACAATTACTACTCAGCAAAAGGTCCTTCCGCCAATTAGTCTTACATCGTTTGTACTCAATACACTCGAAAGAATGTGGGACAAATATCTCAGAGATATTCCGCTATAAGAAAACCCGTAAACAAGATGCAACACGCATATTTAACGGGGAAACAGTAGAATCAGCTCGTCACAATGCAGTAACGCGCATTGAAAAGTCCTTTCATTTCAAACAACAAACTCTCTCAGTATTTCTAGACATAGAGGAAGCTTTCAATAATATTAAATTCCAATCGCTTAAACAAGCGGCCATCGGAATTGACGACATGATGATGAAATGGATTATCAACATGCTGAAACCCGTACGATTTGCGGTTACTCTAAATGGTTCAACCTACAAGCAAATGTCGTACAAGGATGTCCACAAGGGGGTGTTCTATCACCTCTCATGTGGTGTCTATTAATTGATGTACTACTTAAAGTCCTAAATAGCTTAGGGTAATATACGATTAGCTTTGCCAATGATATAGCAATCCTCATATCCGGAAAGGATGAAAACACAATCATTAAGATTGTAGTAATTGTAGAAAAATGGTGTATTGACAAACAAACATATTGAGACAAAGACCATCAAATCCATCAAAGCGTTCTGGCATTGCCGCAGATCTTTTGGTAAAACATGCGGTCTGTCTCTGAAAGTAATCTACTGGATCTATACACTAATGATTCGACCAATGTTAACATTTGGTTCAATAGTGTGGTGGCCCAGGGTAAAACTGTAGACGGTCACCGCACAACTTCAAAAAGTCCAACGTCTTGCGTGCATATGCATACTGGGGACATGCGCACAGCACATGCAGCTGCGCTAGAGACTTTTCTAAATATTACGCCCCTTCCTTTGTTTATAGAAGGCGAAGCTACTCTAACCGCATTACGCATGTTAGACAATAATGAATGGATTAGTACTGGTACAATAACCGGTCATGCAAGGTTATTATACACAAAAGGGAAGAATGGCAGAATGAGAATTGGATCTACTATCTTCACCGATGGCTCTAGAATGAACGGCAAATCAAGTGTGGAATATTTTCAAGCAGAGAAAACATAAAGCTTCACATACCACTTGGAAACTTTGCAACAGTATTTCAAGCAGAGATACATGAAATTCTTCTAGATGCATAAATCCTTCTTAAAAAACAAATAACAAACAAAACTTTACGTTTCTTTTCTGACAGTCAAGCAGCACTGAAAGCTATTTTACTTTATTCGGTCCGGAACCTGTTTTAGGAATCTCCCGTTCTTACAGAAGAACTACCATACAGACACACATGAACAAGCTATATCTATATTTAGTAAATCTAATAAAAGTGACTCTCTTATCTTAATTAACACTGACAAGCGTAAGCTTAAAAAATAGGTAAATATACTAATAGGTCATTGTTTTAGAAACCACCTCCACAAAATCCGAACTATAGATTCGCCTTTATGCAGAGGTTGTAACATGGACAACGAAACACTGGAACACTTTCTCTGTCAGTGCCCAATACTCCATAGGAACAGAACTGTGCACCTACGCAAACCAGTGGCTACAATCGAGGTCATTTAAGAAGTAAGCCTCAAGAACATCACAGCTTTCGTTGAAAGCACAAACTGGTTCTCGGAAGAAGATCACGAACCTTCACACGAGGATCAATAAAAAATTAAGTTGCACAATGGGCCAACATTATGGCCTGCGTGCCATGAAACAATTTATTCCATTTCAAAATAAATATATCTATCTAATGCATCGGTATTATTTGCTCCAGCCCTTTTTGATGCATTTTTTTTGTATAATTTAATCATAAAATTAAAAACGGAAACATCATTTTATTATAATGTTCATCAAAAATGGCATAAAAGAAATTGTAACCGCACACAAATCTTGCGTTTCCAATTAGTTGTCTGGATTCTATATGTGTTTTTTTTAATTAACCATTTAATTAAATAACCGTTAGAGTAATCTAATCTTTGCTTTTTAGGGCTATCTATTTATATATAGTTGTCCGCAAATGTATATAAATATTCGAAAATATATTTTGAATTTGAAAGTTATAGGAAATTATTTTTTTATTAAAAAAAGGATTTTTTTGAAATTTTAATTATTATGTTTTACTGAAGAAAATATAAAAAAATATTTGATTTTTATATTATTATTTTTTTTAAAGAAAAATCTTTTCGGCGTATACTATATATATATATATACTATATATACTATGGTTGTTTTTTGTGTAACATATTTTTTTTTATACATTTGTTATATTAAATATTAATAATGTTTTGGCCATAGAGTTGTTAATATGGCTGTAATATTAAGAACTCTATGGCCAAAACGTTTTTAATATTTTCTTAGAAAAACAATTGTTGCTATAGAGCCCTAAAATTACTTACTTTATATATATATATTACATACATACATATACTTTATGTTTTATGACTAATATTTTCTCGTATTAAAAAAATTGTTCTTTGTACTCACAAACTCGATCTAAAATGTATTTTATTGTCAAACAAATAATTAACTATAATTTATAATGATAAGAACATATTGAAATGAAATATATGTTGCATAACTTCCATATTCATGGTATGATTTTTCTATAATTAAAAACTACTTAGAGGTGATGTGGTTGACTTTCGAGTGTCCATTCGTAAGGGTGACAGGGTCCCTGATCCCAATGTTAAGTTGTATTTGCATTTGCTTTGTCAAAGGAGGAATGTTGGCACGTGGGATGAGAAACGTTGACAGGTTAAAGAGATCAACAAAAACCTTATAGCGATCACTAAAATAATACAAAATAGGTTAACCAGTTTTACTTAGCTTAATAAACTCTACCTTAGTGTGGATCTTAGATATTGGTATCCGGAAGAGCCACCTGTGCCGAGTTGTTGAGAGCCAATCATACGCTGAACCATTATTACATGGTTGTCTGAAAGATTATATAATGCTTAAGAAAAAAAAAAAATTAAAGAGTATATAATTTTACATCTCCATTTTGTGATAAAAGAGTCAATGTCCATTAGCAGCATCAAAATCTGATGCGGTTGACTGAATCGTGGCTCGTCACGATACAAAGTTATCATTATCGCTCCTTGCAGAGCCTTATAGCTGAAACTGCGATCTCCGCGTAAAACTAAGGCTTCGTGAGCGTCCGGATCAAATACAGTTTGATAAACCTCTCTGCGCTTAACTATGTCCATCAGACGATAGTTCCGAACACTTTCTAAATCTTCAAGCTTTTCATATAATTAATAAAACAATGTTAATATTATAGTTATTTTATATAAAATTGTTTTACAAACTTTTGCACTGTCCTCTTGGTCCTTCAGCAAATTCTCAACACTTTCCTTAAATTTTCCCCAAAAGTCAAATCCGTGTACCTCTAAACCGGGAGTTCGCTCTAGCCACTTCTGAACGAGTTCTGAAAGCGATAGCTCATGCTCGGATGATTCAAGACGTCCAGTTCCCAATACATCTTCTTCGAATACTTGTGTGTAATTTTGATTAGTTTTGACACGATTCTCCCTTTTTACACCCAACTTGTTTTCTATTAAACGAAACTGTAGACTCTGAAATCCAGAGGCGGGTGACAAGTAGTTTCGAAAATCCATGAAATCAAGAGGGGTCATTGTCTCCAGGATATGCACCTGATCCACTAAAAGCTATAAGTATGAAATAGTAATGAAAGGGAAATAATAGTTTTTACTTACAACATCTGAATTGAACACGATATGATTACAAAACCACGAGCATTGCAACGGTTTCAATAATTTTATTTTGATTTCATTACGTTTGCAACAACAACAAACCCAATACCTCGCGGAATTGAAAATAGTTCATGTGCATAGAAGAGTAATAAGTGTATATGACATATGATACCGACGTATATATATATATATATATATAAAAATACCTTCGATTTGACGTGAGGTTACGTGTTAACAGAATTGTAGACATGCAAGTATAGAAGTATCACTTACCTTTAAAATCAATACGATGCGATTGAGTCGTTTAAGGATTTCGAGAGTGCGAGACTCGGCAATAACTTCAGCACTGAACAGAACTCGCACGGAATCCAGTTCAAAAATGATTTGCTTGAACCAAAGTTCATAGGCTATAAATAAAATAAGGAATCGTATGATGACTATTTTGTTAATAAATTTGTAAGGCTTTACTCTGATGGGTAACGATAAACAGGTGCTCATCGTGCACCGGTGTATTGCTTTGGCTGGACAACATGCGCTGAGAACTCAAGACCTTATCCAGCATTAGATATTCGCCGTACAGCATTCCCATTCCTCCCTTGTCGGCAGCCTCTGCGCTTTTTAAAACTTTTTAAATTATATTTTATAGGAACTGATTTTTTATTAAAAGTTTTACGAACATTAAATTAAACTGAGTTATTAAATGCTATGGAAATATTGATAACAAAACATCTAGTAATGATTATCATCATTCAATCATTTTCTTATGTAATGTAGATGATAATTTTTATAATAATAATAATAATATAA
>JANSTU010009253.1:0-16067 GCA_027564075.1 Bolitophila hybrida
ACAGCCAGAAGTACCATGGCTTGGTTCGAGCAAAATGATGTGCCAGTTCTGCCCTGGCCATCAAGCAGCCCAGATCTTTCTCCATAAATGTTATTAAATAATAAAAATAAATATTATTTAGAAAAAATACTGTATTTCCTATTTTTGCCGTTTTGATAACCCACGGATTACCAGTAATATTTTTATTCTACGAAACTTTAGGATAATGTTGTCAAATTATGTTTATAAATATCTGAATAATTAGATTTAAAAATATGTTAATGGTATGTATTAAAATCGCGATATAACACTGAATTTTTGGGTGAACAAACTCCCATAATTTAGGGTATTAATAGAGTTTTAATAGATAACGTGTAATTAATTGTATGTAATTGTATTGTATGAATCAGATTGTACTTTTTCCGAAATCATGGTTTAAAGGATTAATTTAACCTATCGAATATTATAATATTTCGATAAACAAAGAGTATAAGATTGAATGCCACATTTCCAAGGTGCGCCCGTAATTGTCTGCATGAAGTATGTATGTTGAATAACGAGTGCATTGAACTCATATAGCATTCTGAATTCAATCTACTGAGAGCGTTATATAATAATATGTGTAAAACAATATACTATACCTTGGGCTAACTCGATCACTGCAAACGCGTTCATCGGTGAATATAACCAGCCATATGCACCAGAGCCTGCACAAATAATGTACATGCAAAATTTGGACGGCATAACAGTCACGTTTATACAAAATGTTCATTAGGGGTGTTCAAAAAAATATATTTGCGATTTTTTCATAGAGCTTATTGTTTTTTGTAATCGCTTTGTAATATATCCATAAAAAAGATAGTTCCATATATTTGAAAATAACTAGAGTAACTTTTTTTAATCAAAAAGATTGTAGAATTTTATTAGTAAAATATGTTGTTTTATAGTAAATTGACAGAAACAACAAAGGATAAAAATACTTGAAAATATACATTTTTAAAATCGTTAAACATAAGCATCACAACATATTTTTTCTAAACTCTTTTTAAGTTTTTTTTTTTTCAATAAGCCCCATTAAAAAATATATTTTATTACATTACCATGCTGAATACCCCTAATGTGCATATACATCCGTGTATTCTAAAATCTAAATATATAAATAACTTAAGTTTATCGATTCTGTAACACTGCGCTATGTATAAATAATCGTTAATACTGTAGTGTAACTTGGCAGTGTATACATACTCGTTATGCTCAAATCAGTCATATCGATTCTATGGCTAACTTTACACACACTCAATAAACAGAAAAAATAATGCTGAAATACAGAGTATGTATGTATTATATATTGCGCTTTGAATTGTCCAATGGCCACAAAGCTAAGCTGTAAGGCAAAATAGCAGGTTACAAATAAAAGACGGAAGAGGAAGCAAAAATGCTGACATGCAGTGAATTCCGTAACGTCATAGCAAAAAATCAAGTTAAGAATAAGTATTGCTTTAAAGTGCTATTTCTTAATTCCATAAAAAAAATACCACAAATGCTTTTTTATAGTTTTATTTAAATAATTATGATTAAGATATAAAAAATTACACGTAATCAAAATCGAAGATGACAAATGCGTGTGTATGTGTGTGTGTGAAAATTAACAAACGAATTATGAAAAGCGAATAACACAATATTTTTAAAGGTGCATGTTTGTGTGTGATATTAAATTAGATATTATTTCGATGTCTCCACAAACGAGCAACAGCAAAAAGTGAAGGGGTTTTGTGTGTGTGTGTGTTTTATGAGTGTTTGTGTTCGAGTTCATGTCTATAAAATTCTATTACAAAATACTGACTTAATTTAATGTTTTGTTCACTTCCTAGCGCTGTGTTTTTTCAATAGAGTTTTATGTGTTCATTAATATTGTTATATTAAGTAATCGAAATGTATATAATACAAAAACAACGAAGCTAATACGCTAAACACAAGTGATTGGGGTTCGACGATGAATATGACAATGTCTTACATCATTGGTCGGCCCATACCGCGTCCCATGCCACCGGCCATTGGCATCTGTGGCTCTCCACCTGACCTGGGACTGGTGATTGTCTCGTCGACGGACAAGATCATGCATGCGGCTTCACAGGCGGCCTGCAAAGCGTTTACCTTGATGATCGACGGCTCCCAGACGCAGGCTTCGAAGTTGTCGGCTACGTGTTCTTTCTGGATATCGACGCCATACCAGAAGTTACCTGAAACAAACAAAGATACGAAATATGAATATAGTACAAAAGACTCAATATTATTTTATACAGTCCAACTAAAATTTAATATATATTACGCATATGTATGGTTATTTCAAAATAGGCTATTTATTATCCTAAATATATGCAAAGGACTGAGCTGACCAACCAGTAAACCGGCTCAACTGAAATAATTAACCCTCGTAAACAATAATGAGAAACTGTGCACGAATGCATCTGTTTATGCGTTTAATATGTAAATTTTCGGAAAATGCTTCAGGTAACATTGAATTTGGTATATAATATACATATTTATATCAAAAAAAACATACATACATATATATATTATATAAAGAACATTATTTAAAATATAGCCATTTTTTGCAAATATTAATAGTATATGATATTTGTTTTCTATTTTTAGATTTTTATGAAATAACCAATAAATTTTTCACAATATTGTTATATTAAAGTTTTAACACCTGTCTCAATTACTAACTGAACTCACGATGCATTTTCGGAAGTCAAATAAAACCACGTGCTGTAGTAACAATGACCGTCTATTTAACAATAAAGTTATTTTTGTTGCAAACAATGAATTTTATGACTGTGTGCGGTACCTGTTGAGAGGTGAAGGTCCTCGTCCACAATAAAATAATAAAATCCTATGAAAACAAACAATATGACCGACGAGATAATTGGAAATGACAGTAGACAGCCATAAAAACCAGGCCTGGCTGATCGTGATTATAAGCTGCCAGATTAGTAGAAAATTACATTGTACATTTACGTAATTCGAGATTGTTTCTAGTAATATTTGTGAATGAGTCATCTGCATTGGTTGGATGAAAAAATGAATTGCAAATGTGTTTTGTGAGAGTGAATGTAGGAAATTGATTATTGCATTGTAATTGCCTTATTAATTTTATGTATACAAGTATTATTTCGAGATTTATCGAATTCAATTAAATGCAAGTAATTTATTACAACAACAACATGTTCATAAAAGTCGAATTAAAATATTAAATTTAATACGCTTGTTTTATATAAACATTTTTTCCCAATCTTGATAGTACTTTTGTGTTATTTAACTTAAAATATGTATTATAATATAACTAAAAAATACGTTTTTTTTATAATGACAATTATCTTATTTAACTTAAAATATGTATTATAATATATATAACTAAAAAATACGATTTTTTTATAATGACAATTATCTCATGCAATTACAGCTCATACACTTCTAAGAAATCAAAACAAAAGACTATGGCAGCGAGCAAGACACAGTCGCATTAAAGCAGACATAAACGTTCTTAACCAGCCAATTAAGGTTTCTGCTGTTAAGAAAAAAAATTGAACTTTCAACAGACAATTTCCGCATTAATCACTGGTCACCAAAAGCTATGTACTGCAACCCACTTCGTGATGGCAACGACCGAGGGCAGACGCTAAATCCAAACTATCTTATTTGTAACTTAAGCTTTTTCAGTAAAAATTATACACAGTATTTAAATTATTTACAATATTTTGTATGATTAATGAGGAGGAATAGTCATGAAGGTTTTTCTGAATATATGATCATATATGTGTTTTTTAATCGATTGAAAAATACATAATTATTTTTAACTATATATTTCAACAGTAAGCCAGATTTTTTTCAGACCAAAATCTTCATCACAATTTTTGTTATACCACTTAAAATAAATTGTTCGACGGTCTCCAACGGTTCCCAATGAGATAATATTGAAAAATAAATAAATAAAACCAAATATGATGTTTCTGAAAAATAATTTTATCGTTTTTTGGTTACGAAAAAAATCATTCAATTTTTTTAAAAAAAGTTCATAACTGCTAGTGTATTATATATTATATTTAAAGTTCTAACCGATGTAACTTTCCAACGACTTCCAATACTGAACACTTTACCAGCATATTCGACACGTTTAGGAAAAATAAAATAAAATCGATTTATTTGACATCACATTGACTGAATTATTTTTATTTTATCTACGTAACAATTTATATTTTTATACAAGCAGAAGTTGTCTTTTTTTTCACATTATGTGGAATGTCATTATATAGTCTCGTTTATAACTGATTTATTGATTTATAACCGTGCACTTTGATTTTTTTAATTTGCAAATTATATCTTTATATATAAATATATATATATATATATATATTTCAAAATAGCTGGTTATTGAAATGACGATTAAATCAGGTTCTGGTTCTTTTCATTAATAATTTGACCTCCCATGGCTTTTATGATTGCACGACATACACTTTTTACAAATTAACTGCCTAAATTTTTTAGAAAACTTGTTATGTCAAGCGACTGGGTTTGGTTTCAAAAACATTTATGAGAAATTTAAAGGCAAACATATACTTCGACCGAAATAAACAATTGTGCTACGATAAAAAAATTATTTATAAATCCAAAAGCACATAAACAAATCAGGCCTACGTGACTTTAAATCACAACATTTTTGCATAAAAAGTACTATCTTTGACTTGCCTCCATTTTAGCGCTGAAATACGTATTAGTATATTTAGTAAACAGAGATTATTATTATTTAAAAAAAAGTGCAGACCAATGCATTTTTAATCTTATGTTTTCTAATCAAATAATAGGCTTGTGGTTTATAAACAAAAACAAAAACAAACTTGTATTGTATTCTTATCGATGTGTGTGTGACTCTGCTCTTATCGTATTGAATATAATGTAAGTGTTCTCACTTACCAGTTCAAACCAGTTTTATAACTGCTGCGAAACACGATTTTGTGCAAAGTATAACTATATATTATATATAAATTATACAATGAGATTGCAGTTGATGTGGTTCAATTGCAGGGCAGATGATTATTCGGTGAGCGCAATCACATTCAACACTGGGTGCCTCGAATTTAAATCATTATACTAACAAGATAATTCAACATATGAAGTGAGTTCATTACCGTCATTATAAGAATAAAGAAAATACACCCATTTATTCAATAGACGACTCCCGGGGATCTACAAAAATTGCATTTTCTTAAGAATTTTTTTATTCAAAACAAGTGTTCCCATTCAATGCGTTTACATAAAAGATGTTGTATTTGGATAAATAAGGTCAATTGTGAGTTGCTATTCAATTTAGATTATACAAAAAAATAATGATAATTCTTTAGCTGACTTGCCCTAAAAAGATTTTAAAAAACCATAATGCATTACATTTAATTTAAATAGACTAACATTTCTTAGAAATTAAGCGCATAATATTAATTAGTTGTTTAAAATTTCCTTAAAAAAATGTAATTCTAAAAAATCAAAGTTACATTTTTTTAAAGGTAATTTTTTTTATTTTTCCAAATCATAGTGCTTTTTTTTTAACTTCACAGTCTGATTTGACACTTATAACATAAATATATGCGAGAAACCTTCTACAATTTAATATCGAATGTCAATTGAGTTTTAATTCATATAGAGTGTTCTCACTAAATGTCCAGAGCTCCGACGTAACTTTTTTAATTTGATAACATATATGGAAAATAATAAATGAAATGAACGTCTATAAATCAATAATTATTACGAACATTTAAGCATTTTTTTAATCTCTTTAAAACTAGTTAAAAAAAAATACGCTGTATACATGAAACCAGAGGCACAGGTATATTATGAACTCACAAAAAAACAACTATACACGACGTATTTGAAATTCGAACGTGATACATATATTTTAAACCGGTTTATTGCATGTTCGCACAGAAAAAACCGACCGAGCTAAATACAGCAAAATAAAACAAGAATTATTTAGCTTATTTACGCTATGTTTACGTTAAACATCAATGTGTGTTTTTTTAAATTCGTAGTCATTATCGTCATAATATTAACAATAATATGTACATACACAATACAAAAAAACAGGTTTATTTTGAACATTTTGTTCTAATGTTTTTGTAGGTGTTCAAATTTTCAAATATTGATAATTGCAAAGATAATAATAATAACTGATGTAAGTTTAATATTGATACCAAAACAATTTAATTGGAAAATTTTTTGTATTTTATCGATACTTTTTAAACTGTTAAATTATGTTAGACCTGTTAAAGTTGTTCTATGTTATAAATATTTTACTAAAGGTTCATGGATAAATAAATGTTTTTAATCGACTTATTATCGAAAAAATAAAGAAAATAATTTAGTCTTAGTCTTAGTACATACACAACATTATTAGTGAAATTAAAAAAAAAACAATAATAATATTTTATGTGAATGCCAAAAAAAATAATATTCGCGTGCCGATAAAAACATTTGTGTATACTAAAAAAATAAAAACATTTGAGTACCAAAATAAATAAATTGGTGTTTGTTTGTTTTACTAATATATATTAATATACAAGGGTTATTAGATAAATCCGGACAGTTTTTAATATGGTTTATTATCAAGTTTTGTTTTTTTTTTTAAATAACCTGTTAAAATATCGAAAAGCGTGCAAAAAACCACTTCAATCGGAAGCAAAAAGAATGAATAATGCGGAAGAAGAGCGGTAAACGCACCGAAATATCGTCTTTGGAAATTATTTCGTTGTTCACAAGTGTACGCGCTAGCTAAAACTTCACCGCTGACCGATCAACTCACAGCAAGCGCTCAGATTGCAAAAGAAAAACTTAAAAAAAAAAACAATAAGTATGGTGGGACGAAAATGAGGGACCTGACGAGAGATGGGCGTATCATGGGCCACAATCCCAGCAGCAGTGCGTAAGGACTTGGGCTACAACACGTTCATCCTCAGAAGACGACAACTCTTAACTGAACTAAAAAAGTCAACCGAAAAACTATCTAACAAGCTCTGCTGAACGATATGAAACACAAAAGCTCTGTTCTTTTTGCGATTATTTTCGGACGAGACAAACCTTAATCAAGACAGAAAAGTGAACCGCCAAAATGACCGTTGGTTGGATATGTATGAAGTTCCCATCGTAATGCATACGAAATTTCCGGCCTCTTTCATGGTGGTAGGTGTCTTAAGTATATACCTATATGTTATGCCGCCATGTTTCTTTCAAGTTGGCCTGGAAATTCACGCCAACATTTTGGATGGACGTCTTGGCCGCTGGGAGGAACTACGTGTTCCAACAAGACTCCGCTCCAGCTCACAAGCCCCGGATAACTCAGGCCTGGTTGTTGAGGCGAACATGAATGCAAAACATCATAACACTAAAGAATATGAATAGAAGAAGATGCAGAGGGAATACGTCCAATTCCGAGACACGCTCGAGGCGGTTGTAGAAGCAGATGGGGATTTTATTAAATAAATTCGTTATATTTTAAACTACCTTTGTGCAAATTTTCAGTTAAATATATAACTAAGATTTGTTCTTAAGGGTAACATATTCCGGATTTATCTAGGGGTGCCTGTATTAATTTAATTAAAATCACAATTTTGAATTTTGTGGTGTTCATTATTAAATAATGTATTTTTTTATTTTTAGAACTCCAAAAATCATAAAATCTGTCCAAAAACAGAACCTGTAGAAAGATTCCAATACCACGGATGTTCGCACAGGGGTATTCGGGTGCAATCATGGTTCGATCTGCGAAAAGTCGAATCTATCACGCAACGAAAGCCTATATAGCAGTTTTTGTATGCCATTCAACCAATTCTATGAGTATTGCTACTCATAGAATTGGTATGCGACCTAACAAGTTCTGCTTTCATTGCAGATTACAAAATATTCATCGTTAGTTTAAAGATTCCCATGAAAACAATGATTGGTAAGATGACGCTGACGTTTGAACAGATCACACAGACACTTAACTCAAGATCACATATATCCCATGAGTAACAATCCCGATGATTATGAGGTGAGAATGCACTACCCGAGCGGAATGTACGAGATATCAAAACAGAAATAATTACTCTATAATAAAATAATATAATATAAAATAAAAAAATTGTTTTTCAATAATTATTTGCTTCACTGTAGATGAAACTACAGAAAATATTTTGCATTGTATTTACGTGCGACTGTTTTCGATTAAATGCCTTTACTTTTATAACACTTTGTCGCGATTTTTTTAAATAAGTTTTAAAATAAAACAAAACTTTTGGATTGAATAAATAGATATTAACCGGGACTGTTGTATGCATACAAATCAAATCAAGTTTTATTAGTTACAATTGTGTTGCAATTAAGATCGAACTAGGCACCTTCTATGGATCATGGCAAATCCGTGAAAATACCCAGACACAAATAAATGAAAAACTTCATGCCTGTACCTGAACGGATTTGGAATTTCAGACTATTTTATTATTTTTTTTTATTTGCATTGTCTCTGGGGAATCTCAATGGGAAATTAGTTTAAACGTATTAAAAAAAGGATTTATGATTTTATATCGGATGATACGTTTCAGTTTCATTAAGTCTCCGTTCTGTGCTTAAAAGCCGTCCATATTACTAGGTATTATAAAGAGCGGGTGGTGAGTTTTGTTTTTTATAAGATTTTATACATGAAATTAATTTTTATATAATTTACCCTACATCTATTGAATTTTCTAATTAATTTCATGTTATTCACATGATGTTGTGTTAAGAGTTTTGTTACGTGAATGGGGGTGTCTACAGAATTGTTACGGATAGATGGCGAGTAAAAAGTATATTTTAGCATTACATAATATATGTATATTGTATATCAATAAATGATTTCTGTTAAAGAATAATTCATTTTGCCATTTTAAAGAAATGCATTATAACTTTATAACAACATATTTTATAATTATTTCCCAATGAAAAAGGCACAGTTCTTTATCGATGTTATTTATTGCCTTTTATACTTTCACATCAAAGGTTTCGACAAAGCAAAAAGCGCACCGAGACCTTTGTACATAAAACACGATTTTTGAGAGGGTATTTGACATTTTATTGGTGCGACTCGATACACCACTGCGAAAAGAAACCAGAATATATTAAAAGACAACCTCAAAAGGTGTTCCTATTCATTGAGTTTGTAAAATATGGGTCAAAAGCACGCAGGCATTGTAAGTTTTTTTTTTAAACCGAGGTCATCTCGATGAAAGAATCATGTGCACATTCGTTCCATAGCAAATTTTAATATATATGTAATATACACTCACTATACAGTGTTTGTGCAATGTACAGCATCATACTTTGAAACAAATTTTCCTACTAAACGCTTCTTATTTTTTACGAAATAAATTCTTACCTTGAGCGTGCTTCTGGCGCAGTTTGTTCAGAATATTGGTGGCATCGAAACCGGCATTGTCACACAGTTGTCTGGGAATGATTTCCAAAGCCTTGGCAATGGCACCGATCAACAGTTGTTCCTTGCCAGCAATTGTGCGCGAGTAGTCTCTCAGCATTTTGGATAATTCCATTTCGATTGCTCCACCACCTGAAAATATATAAAATAAATAAATCTTATCATATTATACAAAATAAATAAAAAGTATATTAAATAACATATTAAAATAAAGAATAATTTTCCGATAAACCGTTACGAAAACAGCTGCGGGCTCCCTATAATTTAAACAATATGAACGCTTAATCGGCCAATAAACCCCTATGCACGTATGTATTTTTATTTACTAATGTATGCGTGTGAATTTCCTTATCATAAACCCCGAAATACGAGTACCCTCATTTCTTGACGACTTCTCGGTCACACATATATGTACGTTTTATATAAACTTATACAGTTTACACACACACACAAAAACAGCTTGCGAACATTACGGTAGCGGTGGCTTAGTTTATAAAACATACACATAAACATATATCCTCTACAAACTGTTTAAACGAGCGAAATAAGAAACGGTTAAGAATTCAACATATAGATATATTTGTCATATGGTGATTGGATAAGGCAAGGGTACAAGATCTAAAATTAGAACAGCTCAAAGCAAGAGTTGGTTTTATATCTGCTTTATATGCGTTTTATTAATAAACATTTTAAATAATGTGTATTATTCTGGCCATAGCCGAGTGGGTTAACGCGTTGGCCTGGCTAATGGCAGGTCGCCGGTTCAATCCCGACCGGCAGTCCAAAGTGTTTTTCAAATGTAGCATTTTAAATCAGTAGGTTCCTTTTGATATTAATACACTATTTGTGAAATAGGTTATTAATATAGAATAACGGAACATTAATGCCATGGGAGGTCGCCGGTTCAATCCCGGTTCCTCTTGCTATTAATAGCCTATTTCTGATGGTTATTGGTTTGGAATAACGGAACATTAATGTCATCAATTCACATATATGCACCATGTATAGAACAACAAGTGTATGATGGCGTTGATGATTCGCGATTCCGAATATAAAATAGCAAGATAGATCTCGATGCATAGAGGTATCTCAAAAATATGCGCATTTGCCCTGCAAAGTTGCTAGAGTCGCGTCAGGGCAAAATAAAAATCATAACCATCGGGAATGTGTAGTTAGTGTTAGAACACAGTAGCTCCAATAGGAGTAGCACAGCACCACTCGTGTGAACCCTTAATGGTCAATGAATCCGGTTTGCGGCATGGCACACTGGCCCTATGTCCCACAAGGGATTAACGGATCCAATGAGATTCTTGCCGAAAGCTTTATGATCTATCAATAATTTTATTTTTTTGGATCGGTTTTAGTGTTAATTTAAAACACAGTTATTATTATAATCTCAAAAAGAGTTAATAACGAAAGTTATTACATTATGCGTTAAATATTAAATGATTAATAAATAATATTTTTGTATATTCAATACTTATATTATATATTATTACTTATGGACGAGTAAATAGGAGACCACATACAACATTAAGCATTCGATGGTATACAATTCTCGTCATGAAAGTATGTCTTGCTTGCATGCATCGCACCATCATGTTCAACTACAACAGAACACTTGAATGCCCTCATATCGTAACCAGTAAAACCGAGCGTGATCGTTATACGTATGTGAAGCCGATTGAACATAATATGTGTACTGTATAGTGAATACTTCACTTATATACATATTACTTAGACAATGTACACACAATCACATACAAACATTACACAAACGTGTGTGTGTATGGTATATACACCAGTATCATAATAAAATGCAAAGACAAAGTGGCGCAACGTATACGACTTTGGGAGCAATGTAACGCCTTGGCTTTAATTTTACACGAATACTCAGATAACCACTACTACCTGCACGATTAATAACAAACATCTTATCGTTTGTTTATACATAAACTATAACAATGTCGTATATATAGTATATTATAACCATAAATACACAAAAGATAACCGAATTTTTAAGTTATTAAAAACAGAATATGTTTAAGTAAAACAAATATTTTAGGACTTACAGAATTGTTTTGATATTTTTTTAAGAAAGCTGTGTTTATTCTTTGCGTTATCATTGATCATTAAAATTTCTAATATTCACAATATTCCACTTTTTTTGTACGAGTCGAAACGTTTTCGCCGAATGTTTGATTTGTAAATTACTCGAACATTTGGACAAAAAGTTCGATGATATAGTACAGTCTCTCAAATTATATGTCTGTTTATCCAATTGGTGTAAACGTAGCTTGACATTTTACTTCCAATATTATTTTAAAATGTGTAATTATAAGGCGACTCAGAAAAAAGTTAAAACATTTGTCATTACTGTCCTTTGAGGTTGTATTTTTCTTGTGCTTATGATATTGCTTGTGAAATTAATCCAGCCGAACATTTTTAGCTAGATGGTGAGGATCCAAGTATTCAGCCCTTTAGACCACTGGCAAAACAAGACATATTCATTTATATTTCAAAACAGACTTTTATTTATGTGAAAATTATTCAAATGGTATTACAATCTCAATCAATTATAAGTTATGGAATCTATTGAAGCATTTGGTGTAAATAGCAACATCGCATTTCGAACATTTGAATAAAGAATGTTTGTTTTCCAGCCAGTGGTCGAAAAACGTGATCTTCGCGATCACCTGTCATAGAAAATATACCTAGGAACTCGTTTTAATCATTTTTTTTCTGTAAATTACAATTCGAATACAATTTGAAATTCGAATAAATTTTTGTAATATTTTTTCTGCGCTTTAGAATATATATATATTTTGTTTCGTAAAAAATGTTTTGTTTTACTGAACAAAAAGGGTAAAAACACAACACAACTGACCCAAACCAAAAATAATTTAAGTTTACAAAGTTATAAAATAACATATTTGATAGGTTGCTAAATTATATTCATTTCCCGCTAACCTACAGAAATCTATAAAGCCACTGGTCGATTTTTCGGTTTCAGGGACGCAGAATTATAACCTACCGGTTTAGTCCAACTCAGAGAAGCTCGATAAGATTGATATTCGGAGATTGTATTGACCACTCTATGATTTGAAGCACTTCCTGAATTTCTGTCTTTTCCCAAATAGAATGGAGCTGCCCAGAATGTTGTGGTACTCTTCTTTCATCATTATTCCCCACACCATAACTGAGCCTCCATCAAGCTTGGCAAAATACGTCAAGAACAGAACCGCTCACCGCTGTAAGAGACATTCGGGCTAACTTAACTTTATAAATGTCGACTACATTGTATCGTCACCAAAATGTACGCCCAGTGTACCTGCTGATTTTTATTGTCTTTAAATATAAAGATTTCTTAAAATATCGACCGAATTTCATTCTCCATGAATTTAGATTAAATATCTTTTCGCGGGTTATTTTTTAAATTCATTTGGTGTTTTTTTATCCAACAATCAGTTTTGGTTTGAATCTTTTTTCAGCATAGAAAGATAGGTCAATTCTTTAAACTTAAATACCTGCTCATTTCTTATTTTTCATACTCGAATCGAATAAGCTTCAAATGTTAATTTTCAATAACGTCTATTTGCTCTGATTTAAAAATAGTACATTGAAATATACAAACAGTTTTTAAAACTTCTTATTGCAATTATTTGTATAACTAAATTTTATTATTTATTCATTTTCCAGTTATCTCAAAATCAATATAATAAGATAAGACTTATTTAATAATAATTGCAAATAAACTACCACTTATTTGTGAAAAATTTATTAGAGAATGATGGAAAAAAAATGATAAAAAAAGAGATATCTCAAAAATAGGACATTGTCCATAAAAAAAATTGGCAATGATTTTTTGTCGCAGTATCTATTTTCAAAATATTAGAACAATAATTTATTTTGTATTGGTTTACAACGTTTTGCTTGTCATTTAAGGTCTTTTCTATTTGCAGAATATTTTTTAAGGTAAAGGCCAAATGGTGAATAAAATAATATTTTATACTTCTTGTAAAATGAATATTCACATCAAGAGAAAGGCTATTAGGTCACTTTACGCTACTCGGTACATGTACATATATTTTATAATACAAACAATATCAATAGAAAGAAGTGCACATGACAATCAAATCTGCATACATGTTCGCAAATAAAAATCGACGTAGTCATGCACAATAACAGCATTTCTTTATACTCAATTGCTTTTTTGTTTGCATTTGTATATATGTATGTATAATAAGTATATTTTCATTTGTTTGACTCTGCATCAATGTATACTCGTACACAATTGCCTACGTATGAATCCAATTAACAATATACATATATTTATAAAATGCATATTGTATTTTTATTATTGAAGCTCCAGCCCAAATGTATTTGTTCGGCTTTTGTGAAATTGTCAAATGAACAATTTTAACTTCTAATTAAAATAATCTAAAGTTTAAAGATAAATAGTAAAAAGCCATTTTACTGTCGTAACTTGACTTAGGGAATTTAGCTATTTTTTAGCTACAAATGAATCCAATTTCTCAACTGATACTGCGGCAAATAAAATTTGCCAAAGTTGGCAATACTTTACGCCATCGTAACAACGCGCAATGCACATACGCTGGTACATTTATATGAATAAGAAAATAGGAAAAAATTTAGGCAATATTTTTTTTAAATATTCCGCGATGTATAATCTGGCAAAACCGTTTAATCACTATATAGTTTTTTTAGCGCTTTTAAAGATTTTTTTTTCATTTAGTCTATTATATATATGCAATGCATGCAATGAAACTAAATTACATTTTGCACGATATAAGCTGTTTTGCCTTGTGAGCACAGATATAAGGTATACATTTCTCAAACAAATGTATTTTATCATTATAAATATACAAATCAGATACCTAAAAAGATGAAAAAAAATAATGGCACCCTCGCCGAGAATACAATTTCCGTTGCCAGGGACTTTAGACCTGATACTGGATACAGTCATATCAATAGACAAAAAGCCGTTTGAATAAAAATTCTTGCTGGTATTTATTATGCTTTCTCTCTGTCTTTCACACATATAATATTATGTATACTCTCAAAACTAAGAAGCATCTGCATTTGTGTAAAATTGTGTGCTTATGTATTTGTATATGCGAGTTTGGGTGTGAATGTTTGTGTGTTACTGAATGTAAACGCAAATACATACAGATTCGTGTGTTGGTGCGTTCAAATGAACCCATCTCTGGCAACCGATGATGACGGAGCTTGGCATACAAATAAATGTTTGAATCCTTGCCAATATTAGCAATTTTGGTAATGTTAGACATTCGCCCGTAAGTCTATGTGTAAATAATGACTATAAATAGTATAATTTGAAAATACCTTTATCTGAAAATATAACATGGAAACAAATGTAATAATAAAAAAATGGCGTAGTATTATGGCAGACATATGACTGGAAAACGTGATTATTTCTAGAAGTATAACCAGGTTGTGTTTATCACATTCAATAAATAGCGGCAGCCTTCAACGCATTCATCGAGCCCTAACCAAAATAGCCTGAACTCCCGCAAATGCAATGTTTTAAATACATATTCATATTGTTTGCTGGTACATAAATATTTCAAATTTAATTACTTAAATGCGTGGGACTGTAAATGATATTTATTTTTAAATTTTGGTTTACTTGTGCTAATAAAAATAGGAAACAAAAACATAAAAGTTCATCGAAAAATAAAAAAAAAAAATCGATCTTATAATTTTTAAATTTATTGATGAAGCTTTAAAAACTGGCACATTTTTTAATATTTCTTTGAAGTTTAAAATCTAGCAAAATCTTCAGCATTAAAAATGTTAACTAATAATAAATTTGCAGTATTTTTAAATATATTTTTGATTTAAATTTTTAAATGTTTAGAATGAAAATTCTTAAGCGAAGGAAATATTTAAGCTATGGAATTTATATTTCAGATTTCTTCAAAATATATTTAAATTTAATAAAAAATATTGTAAACGATCAGTGTTTTTAATATTTTACGCCATAAAATACAGATAAAAAGTATATACTGTGGATATCTTCTATCAACTTTAATCATATTGAAAAAGCGAAATTAGAAAAAAATCTATCTCAATAAACTTAAATAAAGGTATCCAAACATGTATTATTATAATAAAAGAGTTTTTAGAGAATAAATGTAAATAAAATAAACTTTTAGAGCCTTAGTCTGAAAAAAGAAAAAATGTATCAAAACAGAGACCAATAGCGATGCCTGCTATTGTATTCAAAAAAGATACTGAGCCGTAGTTTAGCAGATACACGCTGCAGACTCCATAAACTCCAGAAAAAAACTTATTTTCTGAAAAATTAAGTAGGAGGCAAATGTGAACCGGACGACATATGTTTTCAGCAGGATGTTGTATCGTGTCCTATAATAGACTCATTGAAATAACAAATTGAAGATAATTCTTTTTCGTTTATGTTATTCGTGCTCAAAAAGGGAATAAAATTTTGTAAAAAATATGTTTATACTTGTTTTTTCAAAAGAGTATAATATAAAAACTACCTTGTGGTTGACCCCCTTGAATCAACTTTAAAGTGTTTTAGCCG
>JANSTU010009274.1:0-16060 GCA_027564075.1 Bolitophila hybrida
ACGCATCGATATGACGATATGTAACGCATGGCTATATCAACATATGTTGAAATAATCTGCCTAAATCGCTACCCTGGATAGCTTTCTCAATTATCAAATCGTTGTCCATTATTCGATTCGTAGCATGGGTTTATTATTTCCTATCCGTTCCGAGGCAATGCTTATTGTTTCATAACAGCTTTTTATGGATTTAGTGGTTAATCAAATGACCAATCTACTTATTTAGGTGTGGTTCGTAGGCCATCAACAGCTTCGCAGGTATACGAGCACTTGGCAAGTTACAAGCAGCTACAACCGGGGTTAAGTTTACCCTGCTAAATTTGCTACGATCTTCAGAAGCACACTTGATTTAATAGTCTTAAAAAACGAATTAAAACGAAGGTTTTCATCTATTTAAAGTTACCATAATCATCTCGTCTTCTCTTATCGATGGTATGTGGCCTGTTTTATGTGATATTGTATATTTCTATAACTACTGCTTCGATCTTAGGGGAGAGCTAATAGTGAGAACTTTCTGAGTGAATCTCACCTCACATATGAGAACATATGATAACGCATTGATTCGCATAGATAGAACTGTTATATAAAACTGTTATATCAATAGTTTGATGTTGAGATAAACTGTCTAAATCACAACCCTGGGCTATAAAGTAGGGGATAAATTAAAAATATTAACTGAGCGCTTATAGCAAACAACGAACTATATTAAAAACTTATTTATTAAATAAATATTTGTATAACAGTTTTTTTTACACTACAAACTCTTTGATTATGTCACACACATCAGCCTAGAATAGTTAACAGTAAATTATTTCGTGTGTTTATATTTCTATGTGTGCGTTTTTTGGTGAAAAAACGACGAGGAACACAATAAAAATGCGTAATTGAGTATATTTTATTGCGTCTTTAATAATAGTCTTTTTTTGCTCTAGTTTTGCAAATAACTATTTCATCACAGCGCATGCGAAAGTCGTACTTTCGGTATCTGCTTATCGGTGCGAAATTGACCAATTTCAGGCTAATTTATCATTCTCATCTCCGGACTGTAAAGTAATGTGAGTGTGAGTGAGAAAATGAAAAGTTATGTTTTTTTAACGTTATTTGTTAAATAATTGGCTGTACGCATCTGTGTGATTGCGAGTTCTCTAGATACATTCATTTTTTATATTTTCTCACCTACTTTACTTTACAGTACGAATGTAGGAAACTTATTACTTATTGCAATAACCAATGAATAGATTCATCAATCAAAAACCAGAACAGACTCCGGCAAAAACAGAAACACAGCACAAAATTGACTAAACGACATAAACATTTAAAACTAGATCTAATTAATAAATTGTTTGGCAAATCTATTAACTAGTAGTTATTGTATATGTATGTGTGTTATATTGAAGCTAAAATAATTTACGTGCGCAGAGTCTATGTATATGTAATAAGATGAGGTAAACTTGCACGCACAGTGGGTGCCGTCCGGACAGTCATAAACAAGTGCTCTCTGAATACGTATCGCACTCGAGTCCTATCGTTATAGTAGTATATATATTTAAGGACTTCGTGATATATGTATTGTTAAACGATGGACTTTGACTCAGTACTGCCAGACGTAGGATCTTTTGGGGTATACCAGAAATTGGTGATCGCAATGCTACTTCCTGCTGTGCTGCCGTGTGCATTTCATGCGTACAGTCAGTTGTTCATTGCATCTCGTCAGGCACATTGGTGTCGGGTGCCGGAGCTGGAGCCTTGGCTACATGACTACCCAAATGTCGTCAAGAATATTAGGTGTGACTTTCTATTATTTTATATAGAAAAAAGTTAAATATCTTTTATAAATTCTAAAGTATTCCTCTGGAGCTACGTGACAACGAATACAAGTTCTCCGAGTGCCAGATGTATGCACGAAACTACAGTGATGTCGTGCGATTTCTGGCAGCGTGGACGCCAAGTGATCTCGAACAAAACATTATCAAGTATGTGGACCCACAGGAAACGTTGGTGCAGACTGTCCAGTGCTCAAGCGGATGGAATTACGATCGACAAATGTTTCCGAATACAGTTGTGATGGAGGTATACTTTGTAGATTTATTTAAATTCTGTATATTTCTATTACACAAAATATTCCATATACTATTAAGTGGGACCTTGTGTGCCAGCGAGACTATTACACAACATTCGCACTTGTTCTTTTTGGCGTTGGAGGTCTGCTAGGCAACTACGTATTTGGATATCTGCAGGACTACTGGGGACGTCGTCCATCGTTCTTTGCCTATCTGTTTCTGGAGATCATCGCCTGCATTCTGAGCTCGTTTGCCTGGAACTACATTTCCTGGATTGTATTTCGTATCTTTGTCGGACTGACAGTTCCGGCAATTTTAGCAAGTCCGTATGTCTTGGGTAAAATTGATAAAATAAACAAATGTATCAATTTTAATTTGTAAATATTGATCAAAGCAATTGAACTTGTTGGTCCTAAACACCGTGTATTCTGTACAATTATCCTGAACATTGGATACTCAATTGGACTTGTTCTATTGGCCGGTGTTGTGTATTTAGTGCGAGACTGGCGCTATCTCTCACTGGCGGTATCAGTGCCTTTACTACTTTTGTTCTCGTGCTTCTTCGTGTTGCCTGAATCACCACGATGGTTAATCGCAACGGGAAACTATCGTCGAGCAGCTCGTGTTATGAAAACGATAGCCAAATTCAATAGTAAGGTCATTCCAGACGACTATGAGGATGTATTGCGCCAGAAACTTCATCGTGCACCAGTCAGACCGCTCATGGAAGGTGAAACGATGCAAACGTATGGTGTTCTTGATTTGTTCAAAACTCCAAATATGCGGGCTAAAACAATGATAATCACGTTTATTTGGTTCTCTAACACGTGCGTGTATGTAGGATTAAGCTATTACGCTCCGGCACTAGGTTATTATATAATTTATATTAAATTTAATAATAGTAACATACAGTTTTGTATTCATCTTAAAAGGTGGCGATGAAATCTGGAATTTCTTCCTAGCTGGAGCCGTTGAGCTACCGACGTACATTTTTCTTTGGCCAGGACTAATTTACATTGGTCGACGTTGGATTCTTTGTTCTTCGATGATCATCGGTGGTCTTGCCTGCCTGGGCACCTTCTTGGTGCAGCAGAATCAATCTTTAATGTTGGCATTGTACTGTGTCGGAAAAATGGGTATATCTTCAGCATTTGTCGTCCTTCCGCTTGCTGCTTCCGAACTTTACCCTACGGTAGTGCGAGGACTTGGTATGAGTGTGAGCTCGGTAATCGGTATGATCGGACCGATTGTCATTCCGGTAATAAATCATATGGTAAATATAAAATACAATTTTTTTTATTTTATATTGAATTTACCTAGCATATATTATAAAGGGAAGTAATATGCTAGTGCTACCAATCATTATAATGGGCTGCCTGCTAACGTTGGGTGGATTTGCAAGCCTTTTTTTGCCCGAAACAATGAACCGATCCTTGCCGCAGACAATCGAGGATGGTGAAAATGTTTCACTCAGCAATCCGTTCCGGTTTCGTTGTTGGCGCACAAGATGCAAAGCACCGATTGCTGCTTCTACGGGACAAATGATGAGCAATGTTTGTACTGTATGCCAAATTGAAATAAAAAATTTAAGCATTTAAACGTTGAAATGGATTATTTTATATAAAACATATAAGATAATTAATTAAATTAATTTCGATAATAATAATTGAAGATTTAAATTTTATATCTTCAATTATTATGATCGAAAACAGTAATAAAATACGCCGTTTATTTCCGCATGTGTGATAATATCCTGCTTGTTGCGTTCGTTTATGTTTCATGTTAGAATGTACTTGGTAAATACTCATTCGTCACGATTTATATTACAACAACAAAAGTGCACAAAAAAACAAATATTACACTGTTAACAGGCCAAAGTTCAACTATGACGCAATGCCTGATGACGCTGTCATATTACAAAAACAAAAGTACACAAACACAAATTCTTCGACATATATTTACACTATAAACAGGACAAAATTAGACCCTGACGCTAAGTCCTGTTCCCGAATGTACGAAAGTTGGATGTTACAGTTAACGTCTAAACGCATACTTTCTACAAATTTCGCTAAATAAACATCTAAAAAAAAATATAATTTTCAAGTAATAAATTTGTTCAAGAGATGGCGTGCGAATCGTAAAGGTAAATGGGGATAAACGCTGTCAAATCTTCAATTTTGTATGCTATTTGGTATATTACCATAACAAAGTCTTTAAAAAATTGTATTACTTATAATGGTAAGTTATCTCACAAAAAAACATTATAAACATATTTAGTAAATATTTCAGAGTATTTCCTACTAAATTATCTTCAAAAATATTACTTTTTTATGTGTTAAATGTGTATTTCAAATTGGCAGGGTATATTAGTGAGTTTAAAGACGATCAAAAAAACGATCAATACAATACAATACAATTTTTGGTTAATTCACAAATATTTTATATACATATCTGCCACAAACAATAACAACAACACTGCTTGTATGGACGTTGTATGGTAATGAGTTTGACAGTTTTTTACCCCACAAAATGTAGTTCCAAAATTTGGCACTGTATGTCTCCCACTTCGTTGGATGTTGCATATTTATATTACAGCAACACTGCTGTAAGCACTTTTTTAGCTTTCCAACATTTGTTCAATCGTTTGCTCGCCACCAATATGCTTTAATGTTTCGATGCAAACTTCTCCATTGACTTCAGGATGGACTTCAGTTACTCTTGCTAATAGTCATTTTGCAGGAGGTAATTGCTCATTTTTATTGAGTGACACATTTTCTACACTGACACTCTTCGCAACACTGCTTCCATATAACTTGCGTAATTCTTTGCAATAGCAGCCATTAGTGTATTTTGTTGTGCTGAATTGTTGTGACAAATGCGTCGGAAACAGCATTGAGCGCCTCGCTCACCAACAAATTATCAGGCGTCAATGCAGAGATGTCTTCTAGGTCGCCTCTCGTCTTCTTGGACTAATTGACTGCTTTTAGTGTAAACGCATCGCGCCGGAGGTTCTGGCAACGCCGTCTTGTGTTATTCCATTCCTTCTTGTGTAAACATATTTGAAAATTGTCTGAGAATTGTGTTTTTTTTCTTTGCATACACAAATAATTTGAATTATTATAATTGGAGGTGTTTTGAAGCTATAGTGCTGCGTTTTATTTGAAAATGTTTCTTTTTTGAAATGTGTTTTCCGTGCAATTTTCGTTTTCAGATGGATTATTTACACAAAATGTATCAATTGCTACTGCGAAGAGGTCAAGTCTGTTGCGTATATAATTTTTTAAACAAAAACTGAATTTAAACTCACTCCTTCCAGTTTCCGTGTAAACGAACACCAAAAATAAGACGGCGTGCCGACAAGAAGCCGTGCACATGGCGTAGCTCAAGACGACGCAATTGCGCCTATCATGTAGACGGCTGGAGTGCGTACACCGAAAAAATAATGTAACCTTAAAAGAACTTCATCTACTTTTAATAAACTTGAATGTTCTTTAAGAATTAATTTTCCGTACCTTTGGCTGCTAGGGCATAATACATAAATTAATTTAAAAAGCAAATTAATTTAAAAATAAATGGTTGTCAAATATCTCCCTTCCACTTTTTTGCTCTTTATTCGTTTTGTTGGATAATCTGTTTCCATCTTGTAGAACAGGGGGGGTTCTTATTTGCGAAGAACTCGGACAGACACTTTTCACAAGCCTCTTATGAGGCCAACTTTACACCACCAAGGGCGTTCGTCATGGACAGGAACAGGTGTTAATCACTTGGCGCTATGTCCGGGCTATATGGTGGATGCGATAAAACCTTTCATCCGAGCTCCCGCAGCTTCTGACGAGTCACCAAAGATGTGTGTGTCCTGGCGTTGTCCTGGTGGAACAATACACCTTTCCTATTGGCCAATTCTGGACGCTTCTGGTCGATCGCCTGTTTCAAGCGGTCCAGTTGTTCGCAGTATATGGTCCGGCCATATGGGAGCAGCTCAAAGTGGATGATTTCCTTCCAATCCCACCAAACACACAGCAAAACCTTACTGGCCGCTGCTTGGGACGATTCATCAGCCTTCGACCACGACGTTTTCGCTTGATATTGTCGTATGTGATCCATTTTTCGTCGACAGTCACCATCCGCTACAAAAATGGGTCGAGTTCGTTCCGTTTCAGCAGCATATCATGCGGCACCCAAACATCAAGCTTTTTTTGTATCCAGCCTTCTGCAGATGGTTTAAAATGGTTTGGTGACTATCTCCTGGGCGATGTCACGAGATGTCACATGATATATAAAGATAACTAATATTTTTTTAAAAATGTACCTTTCCAAAATGTCCTCAATGAAGTGTAGGCGATTTACTGTTTTGATAACCATTTCGCTGACAAATATGAACTAAATCTTGTTGATTTTTGAAGACAATAGCTATCTCGCAATTAGAGAAGAATTTTTATCTTTTTCATCCAGTAATTCAAAAGTTCGCATTTTTCAGTAATGTTGAAGTGTGGCCGTAAAGTTTGACTAAACACAACTAAATTACCCTACATTTAAATAGACATTAATTGTAATAAATGCATACAAAATACCATATTTTATGTAGTTTAAAAAAAGAACTTTTTTTCAAACTTATTATAAATATAAATTATATACTGAATTTATTTACAAAGTATCCGTGTTATCGAGATGATTACTGGTTTTTATATTTTAATAATGCCGTTTCGTTGATTTTGAATAATATTAATTTATATTATATTTGAAAAATATTCTAATATGCAGCTCACCAGAATTTCGCTTGCAACACTCATATTATTTGCCAAGTATAATCCTTTTATCAAAAATCATACAATAAGAAACCTACCTAAGACGTACGACACGAGCACAAAATAGTACCTATACAATATATACATATATGTAGTAAATACAAACAGTCATTTTACCTATATAAATGACTGGGTATATGAATATATGTTAGGTATAAATAAATTACTTTGTTTACTCAAGAGCTGTGGCTGAGCCATAAATTATCTGAGATTATCCAAAAAACACAATAGAAAGAGGTGTGACATTGGTTATAGCTGGATGGCTGGCTGCTGCTGTTGCTCGCTGAGTCGTGCGGATAAGTTAAGAGGTGTTTATAAAAACGCACATAATAGCCAATTTCAGGGATTTCAATGAAATAATTGTGAATAAGAGCGAGAATAAGAGTAACGAAAGCATTAAAAAGGAATATTTATGGATCGTGTGTGGCAACTTCTGTGGCTGTTTTGCATTCAGATGGCAAGACAGCGCACATTCGTCAGATGAAAAATGAGAAATTAATTTGTGCAACGCATTCGCCTTTCTGCAGTTTATGTAAATTGTCTGTTGGCACGGTGGAGGTTACGCGTACTCGTATATATACGCAGGAGTATATTGATAAATGACATTACTCAATTTGCCTATCTTCATTTTGTGAAATTAGCATAAAAATTTATAGCAGACGTGCACGGGTTTTGTTTATTGGAGTGCGTGCGCATGCAGTCTCTGTCGAAACGCATCGGAGATATTTATTTACTCTGGGTTGTCCAATGTTGTGTGCGCACCCAGGAAAAAAATAGTGTCCACACAATAAATTCATAAATACACACAAAATATAAATTAAATAAATAAATGTATTTAACCGCACGACGCGGCCACACATATAAACGATATGAATGGCAAAACGGGTTTTTCAGATATATTTGTTTGGAATATTGTATTATATACATGGGCTGCTGCAGCCTGATGCAAAACATATTTGCATATTGTGAATGCGAGTGCGTATATAAATTTCTGCGTTATTATTTGACAGTATTATAAATGCATTTCGTATGAGTTATTGAATTGCATGAAAAATATGTGATAATGGTTTTGGTGGCACAACACTGGCAACCCCTTGCGGTGCGCTAATGTTAGTGCGGCCGCTGATTGAATTATTACCGCAGGCCCATTTTTGTATTGTTGTGCGTCTTTGTTTTTGTGTGTAACAATCTCTATTGCTGCATACATATATGATATTACAATTACTTATCACAAGCAAAGGTTAGAAAATTTAATGTTTTGTTCTTCTTCTTCGTAACAACGCTCTCCAACCGGGCCTATTCCCCGCCAACGCTATCCAATCTACTACTCCCAGTGTTCGCAAATCTAACGCAATCGCGTCCATCGTAGGAACGTAAGAGTTTTTGGGGAGTAAAGAAACACCGTTTACCAAGTGAAATCATTCGTATCACCTCAACTCCTGCGATGTTGTCAACATTGACCTGTGGCCCAACATACAGACAATTGTCCACCTTTTCCACACTATTGTCTCACAGCGTTAAATGGCTCAGGTTATTGTCCGATGAAGGAATTACCATGTATTTTGTTTTTAACACGTTCAACATCAAACCAAGCGGACTTTCCCCTCCTTCCAATTCTGCAAGTTGCAAGAGTTTCACCTTGTCGTAACCCCTCCGCAGTCTCGAATGGTTCCGAGAGTATGCCCCTGACTCTCACTTTAAACCGAACATTTGATAGCGTCAGTGTTGTCAATGAGATAAGTTTCATGGTAAATCCAAACTCCTCCATGGCCATCCACAACTTATCTCGAATGACGCTATCATATGCCGCCTCGAAATCAACAAATAAATGGTGAGTGGTGAGTGGTGAACTCTCGGCCATTTTCTAGAATCTGCCTTATGTTAAAATGCGGTTCCACATCTTCGCTTTTCAGCAACTCGATGTCGAAGCTTTTCTGCGGTGGATGATGGCTGCTTTGGACTTGGATTCAAACTTCATTCATTATAACTAAATAATGATCAGAGTCTATGTGAGGTCCACGGCAGCTTTTCACATCCAACACGCTTGAGCAGTGTCGGCCATCAATTAACTTTTCCATCAGGATATATCAAAGTAGCTTTATGGAGATATTTATGTGAAAAATATGTACACTAACAATCATGTTTTTAGACATAGCGAAATTGATTAAGCGGCACCCATTATTGCTTGGTCTCATGAAGGCTGTAAAATTTGTATTTCTATGTGCATTATATTCGAATTGAAACGGACCCAAGTAATTAAAAGAGTACAAATCAAACCTAATCAAGTCGCAGACACTTGAACCGTATGTTATTGTTATAAGTTATAACCGAGGTTATAATTAGAACTTATGACAATCATCTAGATGTAAAATCAATCTTGTAAATATTATTTTTTTTGTATTTTTAGATATTTCATCTCTCCTGGTACCTGGTACGTTGGTTTTCGAGATTTTTCTTGCAGTCAATTCGTTTTTGGCATTCATATATAAAATGGTCTACCATATCTATTTTTGCAGACTAAACAGAGTCATAGTTCTTTTAGTTTTTTGTTTATAAAAAAACAATGTTTGCAGACATTGTTTAAAACTTTTTCTAATTAAATTTACATAAATAAGCCGGAAACAGCAATACTATAAAATCGTAAGACATAAAATATTTGAGTTAGCGATAATAAAAATCATCTCTACCCACCAAACAAGAACAAAAAAAAAAAACGATATACGGATAATACCTGTGAATTGTCTTACACACACACACACACACACACAATCCTTGATTCCTTTTCCCAAACATTTTTATAACTTATTTGCTTCAATCGTCTTTAACAGCGCGCGAGCATTTATATGATCTCAAGATGCAACGCGCCGCAATCGCAGGCGAACGGTAGGTAATTAGAAGTTCGCGATGAGCTCGCCTATTAACGCAGATGATTATAGACCGGCGCGTCTTTGCTTCACACCTAAAGGCCAATATCAAAATACTTTTGTTTTGTTCTTGTTGTGCTTCTTTTTCATCTTCACCTTCGTCGTCGTCGTTGTATCTTATGGTCAGGCGGATGCGCGGCGGACTCGGCGAAGTGCAGATGAGACAAGAACGTGTATGATGCGTGTGTGAGCTTTAGTTTCATTATTCCCAAGTAACATAAGACACAAATAGAAGATCGTTAAAAAAAGTATATATTCTTTGCTTTTAAGCGTTTTAAACATTTACTGTATTTTAAATTTATTCAAAAATAGAATAATCAAATAAGAGCAAAAGATATAATTAAAAAAATAGTAGCTTACAAATATGCTAACTGGGCAGCGCAGACACATTACGATGTATTACCACACTGACAGGAATATTAAATGCGTTTGACCACACGTTGCAACGTTGAACTTTTTGTGTTGTTTATGTTCGGAATTCGCAAGCGTATAAGTATACGTTTATGTATGCCTTCAATGAGCTTTTTGATTGAAGCCCCGGCGTATGATAAAGTTAATTTATGCGACACCGCTACAGCACAGTCAAACACACACACACATACACATATAAAAAACCAGTTTATTTACGAGCTCGAGTACGCGTGTGCAAGGATGATGATATCCTTGGCACACCGCATCGCGCCGTGTTCCGGGTGCTCAAGAGGCTTGGGAAGACTCTGGCGCGCGAATTGCGATTTTATGAGATCAAATCTTTTGGTATAATGGAAAGAATATTATGTGCGGCCAAGATTGGTGCCGCCGATTTAAACGCTTTGTGTAAGTTGGTAAGTAATGATGAAGATTGAATGCGAATGAGTGTGCGTATACAATATGTGTACATGCGCGTGAGTATTTTTTATGGGATTAGAGTACGGAAAAACCTTCAGATGCACAATGAATTAATAAATATGTATTGGAAATTAGAAAAATAATTGGATTGATATAAATAAGCTTTTTCTATATACAAATTTTCAATCAAGCTGAATATGAACGGTAACGCAGTGTTTTAACGTGAGTTCGAACCCAGGTACAGATACATAATCATTTTTTTATTATAAATTTTCATTTACTTGTGAGTAAGTATTTTTATGGACTCTCCAAGATCCATAAGAAGTATGTGAATGATGCCTAGGTGTGCAAAACTTAAATACATCTATTTATACTAGAACATATAATGAAAATTATGTATAAACCTTGGAAAAGGATTTTTTGGATATTATTAAATTAATTAATGCGAACTCCTGGTGAAGATCACAGAGATTAATAGCAATATTATCCAACAATGAAGTGAAATTGAAATTTTGAGAAATCGAAAACATATGATTTTTTTTTTAAATCTTGTTGTGTTCCCCAGGGTCCAATACTAGGTCCATTTCTTTTCTCTATCTTTATTAATGATCTACCTAATGTTTGTGAACATGGTGATTGTAATATGTTTGCTGACGATGTGCAATGAAAATTTAGTGGACAAACATAGAACTGGATTAAAAGATTTTCGGAAGACAATGAACTCCGTTTGAACCCTCTTAAAATTGCAAACCATGTATGTTTCTAAAACTGTAATTAACCACTCCAATTGACCAATAATTAAATTAGGAGACATTCACAACTCGCGCAAACAGAGAAAAACTTATAAATATCATTGTTCATTTTCACATCGGGAGGAACAAATTCATGCAATCGATCTAATTAAAAAATATTACTATACTGAATTTGAGGAACACGTTTATTTACGATCGCACTAAAAAATCACACACTGTGGAAATTCAGAGGCCAAGTCACTCTAGCTCTGCTGTTGCTAGATAAGCATCCAGACTGTCCTTAATCAAGCTTCAGTGTGTGAGTTGGAAGGCAACTTAACCTGAATGAAGCGAAGTATTTTGAACGCATTGGGACGCATTTATTCCATCTCGTCGTTTTAAATTGCACCCATTTTTTTCTCAAATTATCCCAATCATAAATATTAAATACTAAATATCATAAAAAAACATTTTCTTATGTTCAATAAATAGGTCAAATAAGTGGTTAAGTAGGTTTCGAAGTCTCTAAAAAAGAACATTTTTACTAATGTTTCTATTATATTAAATGAAATATTTGAATAATTCAGTTAATCAAACATACTTAATAAGTACTTTCTGGATTTTTCATTTAAATTTTTTGAAAATTCATCTTTTGGGACACCATTTCCTGTGACCAAAAAAATCAAAGATTTTCTGTTAGTAATTGCGAATATCTCGTGCTTGAACGAAGGAAGAAAACTAAACCTAAATTTCATTTTTTGACAGAGTTGCACATAAAATTCAAAAAAATGGAGTCTCAGCGTCAGTTTAGTTTTTTTTAGCTCTGAGTATGCGATTTTCATCTTCTGTTCGGGCATACTCGTGGTTTTTTCGGCCAAGTTTTCAATCCATATCAAGCTTAAAAAGTAATAATACCGGCAGGATGTATTTTTGGAGTAATTTTCCAAATTAAATGGTTTAAAATTTCATTATTATTTTGCGTTAAGCCACCAACGGACCGCTCCAAAAGCTCATCCTTGCTGAGTGCTTCATAAATAGGCTTGATAGCTGAATTATCGTCATTTGGTAATGGATAATAATCGAGTTTGAATATTCATAGCCGAAGCTCGCTGTCAAGCGCATGGCCTGATAAGCAGAGTTTCCGAAGACTCGTAGATTTTTACTCCGTTCGATTTAAAATTTTGGGAGAATATTCGTGACGTGTTGTATTAGTCAATAACCTTATATCAATTGTACAGTATAGCAAAAGAATATTTTTAGCTTTTAAAACAAGCTGATAAAATAAAAAATATTGATATTTTTTAATGCAAATTTTATAAGCAATAAAATCATATGAGATCTTAATAGGACACAAAAAACTTTTAAACATTATTTATAATTTTTAATTTTCTGTAAATTAGAAAGATGTAGCTTATCCTATTTTAATTTCATGTACATTTATAGAAAAGCTTTTTTTACAGAATCAGAAATAAACACTTATGGTTAAAACATGATTCCTTGATAATATCTTAAGCACTATATAATATGCGATGCGATGTCTTAAGTTTTGTTATAAGTTCTTTCTTGTAGGATGATTTGATTTGTTGCATACAAAAATATATAAATATATACTGGGCAGAAGTACATATATGTACAATATATTTTATATATTGGCTTTCGATCGATCGGCAATGCAGATCGAACGGTGTGGCGGCACCGTGAATTAGTACTGGCAAAGATTGAAGGAGGCGTGAACGATTTACGTGCCGACAAAGCAGCCGCACCGTGTATAAGCGAACAAGCGCGCGCGCGCACACACGCGAATCTTCTTTTTGTGGTACCGCGTGCGTGCGCATATAAACTCTCGCCAAGATGGAATATACGCGCGCGCGCTCATCTCTCGCAAGTAATAAAAAACAATCTACTGTGATGATGATAATAACAACAACAAAAAACTTCACCGGCAGTATAAGATTGCTATATAAGATGCGACGTGCATTGCCGCAACGACGCGACGATTACGGAAAATAATAATTTACCATTCTTATTAAACACATATTTAGTGAGTTTTTGTTTTATTAAAATTGAGTCTTTTTAATATTTGGTGGGTTTTTATGTAGCTAATATAAAACAAAGGAAACGATTGTTCAGCCAATAAAAATAACGCTGTTCAATATACATTACGATCACCTGATCATTTACCAATCCTTTTTAACATCAAAGGAAACTACGCCGCATCGCTCATTAAAACAACATAATTTTGCAAATTATTCGAATGCAAAAGCGCAGCATATAATTTAAAACAGAAATTATTCACTCGCTGAGGTTATTAGTATTTGCCAATTAATTTGAATCGTCCTGGCCAATGCGCTAAATATAATAAACTTAAACAGCCGCAAATAAATTGATCATTGGGGTGTCCACGTGCACTCACATAATATCACCAAATGCACCTTTTGATTTTACTACTTTGGCAACAGAAAAACAATGTATTGCTATAAATTAAATGTCCGTGTTGCGCACACCAGTCATTTCTGCGTGTGTACAAGAAATATTCTTGCAACAATTTTGTAAATAATATTAATATGATGTTAATACATAAATGCTGAACACATGTATCTTACTATACATATATATATTAACGATTTACTATGTATCGTTGGGCTATCGCTTATTTTAGATCAGAATTCGCGGCTCGCGAAGAGGAGGAGAGACGCTTTTGCACGCTAAGCGGTTAAAAAAGAAAAACGTTTTGCAGTTCGATTTTTGTTCGAATTACAAATATAAACATTTCAACTGCTTTATCAAGATATACGAATGAGCCTTTGTGTTGTGCCGTTTTTAATGGATTATTCACAATGTTAAATGGTAGTTTTATAAGGATTTTTTTTGAAGGCTAGGTATCTTTATGTATGTTCCTTTATATTTAAAAATTCATAAATATCGACAATTAAAAAAATATAAAATCATTTTATAATGGAATAGCCATTGCGACCAGATCAAGTCTTTGTCTGTACGAAACGAATGATGTCGTCACTTAAAGAGTTCCATTCACGCGTCAGGGACAACTTGAGCAATTTAAAAAATAATCTAGGCCTTGAGCACCAGTCCTATGCTTCCATTTAAACCAATATTGGGTGCCATTTGCTTTGTTTTTTGCCCTTTTATCGGTAGATTTGCGCTGATTTGGCAGACCATGATTTGGTTGTATGCTTGCCGTCGATTGACGAAATTGTTCTTAATTATATTATCGCTAGGATGTCCCACTGTGGTAAAAACAAGTATTAATTTCTGAAAAATGTACGCAATATTTGTTTTATATTTTTAGGGAATGATTCCACAAAAACAATCCCAAAATTAAAAAAATTAAAATATATTTTTTTTATTAAGGTGTGTTTTGTCGCAAAAACTTTTTTTTTTGTTTTTTCATATTCTTATAGTTTTGGGTCTTACGAATGTGTCTGAAAGCATTTGAAAATGATTTTCGTAAAAATAGCCAAGCTTGAAAGTTTACAAAGCGCGCGATGAGCCCCATCAGTTTATTCTCGACCTCCGAGCAAAATATACGCGAGTTTTCAAAGTAAAAATGGATCGAAAAGGCAATCGAGGTGGGTCAGAAGAATAATCCGCGCCGCATACGACTTACGTTCGTTTTTGCTATTACTGCTTGTAGTTTGCAAAGAGTTTAAGAAAACATCAACAAGACATCGATTGGGCAAATTTGATGTAAAATATATAGGCTCGTGCACTTTTAATGGTAACGCTTTCGAAATAAACCGAAGAATAGTTTTTGCCACACGACTCCTCGGCGTTGGTAAAAAAGGACTCGATCTATTCAGCGGTATTATGGATTTTGGCCATATCTCGAAAATATAAGCGGGCATATAAACTGTCAGGACAAATGGAAAAGCTCCAGAATATGAATTCTAGGAAGCTGAGGAGGATATCCTTTATGTCCCTGGCATAGCCGAGTAAAGGAAAATTGTTGAAATCAATCAATATACAACCTAATAACTGCATTGCAAACTTTAAACGAATTTTTCTCGAAATTCAATTTTTACAAAACGGGCGTGTATGTAATGTCAATCGACTTGACATTTTGCACACGTGAAGAGTACGTGAAGGGCTATCGTTCGGCCTACAATTATTATTATTTTTTTATAATTACTATTTTTCCGGGCCAGGAGACATTTGGATTTTCGAGTTTTTTTTTAAGCGCCGCCATTTTGTAAATACTTCATTAAACATAAAACATACGAGTAGAAACAATAATTGTAGGCCGAACGATAACTATAATCCTAAATAAAAAACCGTTTGTTTCAGATGACCGGGAAGCCCACAATATACACGTCCGTTTGGAAACAATTTGAAAGACCTGACCTGCGCAACATTAAATATTTTCTGTAATTTGCTTAAAATACTTTGAAACTTTGATGTTGCTTGAAACCTGTGTTAATAAAACTGTAAATCGTTACCTTTTAACCGTTTTCCTACAATTAATTCCCCAAAAACCGCCTCCAAAATGGGAATTCAAAACTCTGATTTCAATTTCATATAAATGTTCAAATATTCAAAAACAGATTTAATAGCAATAATATCCTGTAACATGTATAGGAAATGGGTTGGGTACATACAAAATTGCTTGAATTGTTGTTATTTCTCATCTCATTGGATCCTTTAATCCCTTGTGGGACATAGGGCCAGTGTGCGATGCCGCACACCGGATTCATTGA
>JANSTU010009285.1:0-16057 GCA_027564075.1 Bolitophila hybrida
TATATATATACGAGAAAATGTTCTCGTATAAATATTTTAGAAGTTATAAGTAAACATTTCTTCGTATATACAAACACAACAATTTAAATGGTCAGAAATGCGAGAAAAAAAAATCTGTTGAAGGAGTTCTGGGTTTTCGAGATAATTTTTTGATGTTTTTAAAAAGAAGGTGCAGCAGTTTTTGTATCACTTATGATAGAAGAAATAACATTATATTGGTGGTATGTCGATTAACGTTTAATGGCCTTATTTCTAACCAGACATTGTCAAAATTATTTGTCTGTCAAAATGACCGACATTCGACCTTATTTAAAAGTCAACTGGAATACTGTGTTTTTGTTTTATGATGCATGGCACATGCTAAAGATTATCTGCAATACACTTGGTGACCTTAAATTCATATATAACTACAAAATGCGGCCGATAAGATAGAAGTATATTCAAGAGCTACATACTCTTCAAGAGAACAAAGAGTTGCATTTTGGAAACAAAATTCGGACAAACCACATTTTGTACTTTAAGCAGAAGGTATACGATTTGCGTCCCAGTTATTCAATAATTCCGTTGCGGGTGCTTTATTGTTTTGTCTTTATACTCTATATTTGGAGCAATTCAAAGGAAGCTACAATAGAGTTCATTTCTAATATAAATTACGGACACCAAACTGTAAAATGGCTATAAATAATAAATAGTTGGCTTTTTTTAGCGAAGTCTTCACAGATTATCTAGGATTATTGCAATTCGAAAACCATGATTAGGTGGTTTAAAGTTGGAGAAAAACTGTTTTTTTGTTGGTGCAATTCTCCCACAGTAATCACTGGCACAAATGTATAGGCATTAGGTTTTAGAAAGATAAATTTGATTTTTTTTGTCTTGTGAGAAGCAGAGGTGTCTTCATCAACAACACATCAACTTCGCAATTTAAAACCGAATATAAAAAAGTTATTGTGAAAAACGAGTTAGTCAGCGCAATTGTATGCAATTAGAGGAAATTTAAATTTTAAATATATATTATATATATATATATATATATATTTACATATAAATATAATACTTTTTGGGAAAAATATGTGTCTGAGATGTTTAGTTTTATGTTTTAGTAAATTAGGTAAAAAAAGGGTTTATACATTTTTATAGTTTAAAAAAAATATTCTGATATTCCTGATGGGAATTAAGGGTGAGCAACGACATTTTTATATAAATTTAGTTGGGGTAGTAAGGCGCAAACAGCGGTACCCCATTTGAAATCTTTGGAAAATGAACTTAAGGCAGTTTAAAGTTCAAAAAAGGGGTGAACATTTCTTAAACATAAAACTATTTGGTCTTCATCTGTCTATCCGCTATGAGATCCGCTATTCCCAAGGTTTGTTGTTTTGTTTTCATATTGTTACATGTACATTGGGAATGGTGGATACCCTATTTTATTTTTTTTGCCTATAGCTTGCGTTCAAAATGGAATTATTGAAGAATTCTCATACCATTTGAAAAATATTTGTCATGTATGATGGACATACTACAAAAATGTCTGAAAAGTCATTAAATTAAAAAAAAAACGTCTGTTTGAGTTCAACACAAATATTACCTACGATATCGATGAAAATGTTATGATTATTATCACAAAATTATGAGAACACGATGTTTGTCTGAGCGCCTGTCACATGAAAACACAAAGACAGAATGGTCTCTAAACCCGTGTTATCTTTCAAACCTCTTCCTACAGTTTTTAAAGCACATTTTGATTTTTTTTTTTGCTGATTATAAATTGTTTGTTGCACAGAAGACTAGAACAAAGATACAAATGTATTTAATAGGTAAACAATATTAAATTATTTTGTGCACTTAGTATTCAATAAAAAAAATATATTTCACTACTTTAAAAACAAAAAACTTAACACTAATAATGTCCTTGTCTATTAAAAAATCATAATGCAATTCACATTTTATAAATACACATTCAATACTTTATATAGGGAAGAACCGTTTGAGCTCAGTGTAGAAAGAGTGAAACACACCGCATAAATGTATATATGGTCGTATATACTGTCGATTTACCTTTCGTCACACTTGCAGTGCATTATTGTGTTGATACGCCAGTTAAAAAATCCGTATTTTGTCTCAAAGCCCATAATCCAGAAAGGACACGATTTGTCATGCTGTCGACAGCATCGGTCAGCTTTCGAGAGTCCTCCCATGTCCGTGTACTTCCGGGCTGTCCATCCCTTGCCACACCACTTCGTGCCGGGCACTTTGAGTATATTCGATAAATCTCGGCGTTGTCTGCAATTGTGTTGGAACATACGTTCTTTTTGCTTTTTAAATGGCACTCGCTCATCGCTCGAGTGTTTTTGTGTGTATAAGTGTATATATGTATAGGATTGTAGATGGATGTATATACAAACTATTCACATACAATTCCATATAATGTAATTGTAAGATGTAAAGTTCTTAAAAAAAATAAACCGATAAGGTTGTCTTTGCACCGCACTTATGCATACAGCAGTGGATGATGGAGATTTGCAACACATGGACATAACATATGCTGGATACATGCTTATATATTGATATTATATAATATGCACGAATACGGTAAGATTAGTAAGATCTAGAAGAAACTCTTTTGCTGTTTTAACGATTTAAAAGATTTCACATGGCCCTTACCATAAATATGCTATACAAATATAGTAAATCTCCGGTGTATTTTTATTAGAACCAGCACTTTAGATAATCGTATGAAGCTTAAAACCTAAACGCATATACAGAAAGCCTTTTGCAAGCCCTTTAATATACAGCTAGAGTAAGTGTTAAAAGACAAACCATAAACCAATGCTATACAAAATAAAACTAACACATAAAATAAATAAAAATCAATGCTAACCTCATATCACAGCTGCAATGGCTTATCGTGAAAGGACGATAGTTGAACATGTGCCATTTTGTCGTCATCGCATGAATATTGAAGCGACAGTGATCGTGACGACGACAACACTTGTCAGCCTTTGAAGCACCACCGAGCTGACTGTACTTGTCGGCGCTGTGTCCACGACCACACCATTTTGTATTTGGTGCAATAAGCCAATCGGATAGGGCTCTCTTTTTTCTAACAAAACAAAATAAAATAAAAAAAATAAAAAAAACAACTTATACAATAATAATAAAAATAAAAGAATAAAATAATATATAAATAATTGATTATATATTGCTTGAAATTTGAATTAGTGCTGTTAAAAAAAAATCAATGTGTATTTCGGTTTTGTTTAAAGCTTACCGTTGCAGGACTTGAGTGGCATTCTTTCCGCTCTCTCCATTCTCGTCGCTTCGAATACTGTTCACGATCGACTTCATCTCGTTATGTTTGGCCGTGCACTGCTCTTTAAGATTGTCGAATTGCATTAGTGGTCGAAACTCAATCGGAATGTCTTGTATGCTATGCACTGTGTAATAGGAACTTTTTCGGAACTCAAGAGTATTGGTGACGTCTGCCGCAGGTGTCATTTCTCTTAATTGATAATGTTCGTCTACTAGACGATCTTCTACGGGAACCTGATGCGTGGGTTTGTCGTAGATGTCATTGTCCGATATTGTGTTTAATGAATTTGTTAAATTACGAGCTTTTGCATCAATGAATTCGTCAAAGAACTTTTTGATGAATGAGCTAACGAATCCTCTTTCACGCACAAACTCGCAGTCTATCAGTCCTTCCTCTTGAGAATATATCATTTGTACAAACGCCAGCCCATTGGAGATTTGCCAGAGGCTCAGGAATTTGCTATAATAAAACAAAATAATTAACTTTTGTATAATTATAATAATCATTGTATAATAATAACTAAAACTATATTTTTTTAAGGTACATGAATAAAGACTATTTACCCAAATCTATATTAATTATACTATATAATGTATTGCTCTTTAGTTGCACAAACAACGCCCAAAGCAACGGGTTCAGTCAGTTCTTTTCAGTCACTATTGAAAAAAGCATTTATTCATAGCATTTATTTCTAAATTCATCAGACAAATACAACTGCTTTTTGACCTCTGGAACACTTTTTGTATAATTTAAGTTTGTTGTGCGATGCCGCACACCGGATTCATTGACCATTACGGGTTCACACGTGTGGTCAGGTCATGCTAATGTGCTGTTTGCCCTGACGCGAATCTAACAACTTTGCAGGGCAAATTCGCATACTTTTGAGATATCTCTATGCACCGAGATCTATCTTGCTTTTTTATATTCGGAATCGTGATCATACACTTATTGTTCTATACAGGGTGCGTGTGTATATATTAATTGATTTAATTAATGTTCCGCTATTTCGAATCAATAAGAAATAGGCTATTAATAGCAAGAGGAACCTACTAATTTAAAGTGCTTCATTCGAAAAACGTTAACCTACTCCGCTATGGCTATGGTTGGTCGTATGTTTTACAATTCGAATAAACAAATAATATTTTCAAAATTAAAATTTTAAATATAAAACTCAAACGTTTTGATGTATTATTTCCTTCATATATAAATGTATAATTGTCATCTAATAATGAACGTCTTCAAAAATAAGCTTGATTGCCGCTCTCTAGACCAGACACCTATCTTAATACATTCTTTCGGAAGTCTATAGTGGCCCAATTTGAAACTTCGGCGGTAGGCCTTAGCCTATAGGTTACGAACCGCTGGTCTATTGTGCCTAGTTCGATCGTAATTGCGACACAATATCTTGTAACCTTTGTATAAAGCTTCAGTAAAAGTTTTTTTAGAGGAGGTCCAGCGTCCAGACCAACTATGGTTGTGTGCCAACATTTTTTTTTTATTTGTAGAAGCAAAAGTATATGCCAAAGAATTCACTGTTTCAATTATTAATAACACGTAGCATATTTGCACAAAAAAATTATTATATATACAGATCGTAAAATCATATCATATGTGTCATTATTATTTCTTCGATTTTAAGGAAGATGAAATTATCAATATTATAAAAATAAGAATAAATTGTGAAATAAAGTTATATAATATTTTTATATAATTTATCTTTAATAAAGATTATTTCTAAATAGTTTCTAATTTCGTCACTATGTTAAATATTCTGAATTGTTCAATTTAAAAAAAAGTTCTGACAGTTCCAAATGATCCTGATTTGAAGGAGTAAAGGTAAAGTTGTTTGCAACACAATATTCTACTCCTCAACAGTGAGAACGCTAACCAAATCACTTCGGGAATTACTTTTATAAGCTACCTTTTCGTTTTATAGAATATCAATAATTCGTAGAAAGATTCTCCGTTAAAAAAATATCTTAGAAATTAATTCATTAAAACAAACTAAAAAAACCAAATTAAGCAATAATTTCTCCTATTTGTGTGGAAATGCTATAGAACAGTACTCAATATAACATTATAAAAGATTTTGAGATTAAGAGGTTTATCATTCATTATTTGCCTATTTTTTTAAGTTTATTTATATTTTATGAGATGGAACAAATTGATAGATACATATTCTAAGAATTAAAATAATCAAATACTTTAACGATTTAATGCGCGCATAACATCAAAAGATCATTGTATTCAGCAGAGTATTTGTATCATATGATCATGCTTTTCTCTATTTTCATTCGTAATTTCCGTGAGTACAAAAAGAAACAATTACGTCAGATTCCTAAAAATCGAATAAAACAAATAAAACTGCTTCGAAAATAGAACGCTTCAGAATGACTTGCGTGCGCTGCGCATGTCACTCAACCGTTGCGCTCGCCTTGGATATCCGTTGCATGCGTACCGATCACGCGTACATAAACGGCCCCTCCTCACCGTGAATATAGCCATACCGCGACCAAAAGGCCGAACATCACGCCACCACAGCGCCAGCTCACCGTTGCATATAGTCATACATTTTATATATCTATAGGTAGGCTGACACTAGCACATTCTCATTAGAACTAAACTGCTGAGTCGTTATTTTTCGTAGGAAATGCAAAAAAAAAACAGCTCAAAAGAAAACATACGATCACGCCATATGATTTCATATAATATTTTGTATCGATGTATGTTTATGTATCGAATGTGTGTTGGCGCACATGTCTTGGCGATATCTTACGATGTGTGACGTCACCGCAAAGACGCAACGTTACAGTTTTTGATTCGTGTACACCGGGATACCTTCGATGATCGCGTGGTCTGCTTGCTAAAGCTGCGAATTGCATGAGACATACACAAAAACAAATACGTGTACAAGTACATCGTATAAAAGTTATAGCATTTTTACGTATGCGTATATGCTTTATCGTATGATTCGCATTCCTCGGGGCCGTGTGGAACTGAGTGTGATCATGTACAGGTGCGTGTATCAGTATGTGTGTGCTCTTTTGCACGATTGTATGAGACGTCAAGGTAAGGTTTTATTTGCATATATATTTACACATAATACAATTACATGTTAAAATACAATTGCACGCACACTTTATCATGTATGTTTTTGTTCATACGTATCGTATAATATATATATAGTTTGGTCAAGCGATTTCTGATCGGTGAGCTCGATCGTATGTTGTTAAATCTGTGAGAGGTAATGCAAAATGCTCGTTTGTGATTGGTCCGCGTGGTCGCGATTGTGCAACAACGAGCTATTTATAGCCAGACCATATAATTCTAGCGAAACGCACGAGCTTGTATTTCATATAATGACGAACTCATTATGTACATATATACTACATACATGTAGTATACAATTAATAGTGTTTTTTTTGCTATATTAGTACAATTTATCACGATAATATAATCTGCCTATACTTCTGTTTTTTTTTGTTAAATAATTTTACATGTCCAAGTCAAGAGTATTTCGAAAAAAATATAATATTAGCATTTTTGTCGCAAGTGACCCTAATTAATTATTCAAATACTAATACTTTGTGAACGTATTTACATTTGAATATAAATCAATTGCATATATTTAAACCGATGGGTGAAAGTTTGTAAACACATTGTATTATTCGTCAAATTCCGGTCAAACGATCGTTTATCATACAAATGTATTGAATACCTTGAATTCTAACATTGACTAATTCCATTCTGACGTTTACTAATTGCAAAATATTGTGTGTACAACAACGAAAAATCGTAACACGAAAGATTACTATTCGGTCACCTATACGTCGACACTAATTCCGCTCTGACATCTACTAATTATGGCAACTAAGTCAAACACTCACACGAACACAACAATATATCTCTTGAAACTAGATCTATTTTTAAGTAGTATATAAGCTAGGCGACAGTGTTGGTTGTGGGATAATCACAGATCATTAACACACTCGTGTAGGAATAGACATTTCGATAGTAACCCACGTCATATCGCAAAGATATTAATCTATAGCCATAAATATGCGAATATACGAGTATATATACTTATATATACACTTATTAACAACAAAAAGTCAATTTTATTATCTATAGATTCTAGAGCTAATATTCAATATAAAGATAGAGTCAGCAAAAAGAGCTACCACTATGTTGTCATTTTTACTTTTAATGACAGCTTTAATTCGTCGATTCATAGTATGGTATGTCTGGTATTCATCTGGAGTGATTTTATACCAAATAAATTGAAGGCATCAGCTCAGGCATTGTTTTTGGTGGATCAGCTTTGTATTTAGACTTCACCAACTTCCCTAGACGACATTCAACCCATACACCATTGGTGATGCAGAAACTTGACAGTTCGCTTGAATCTCCGTTAACGTATTTCAAGCTACGTGGTATTTGAATGAATTAATGTAATACAATTATCTTGTTATATAACTATTCTTTAAAAGCTCTAATGCATGTATCTTGCAAGAAAGTCTTACATTTGAAGTTATTTCTGAGGTCCGAATAGTTTGATCGAGTTTGTTACAACTTTTTTGCCGTTGGGTTGTATGATATTTTCTTAAGGTTGACTAAAAATTTAAAAATTTTCTATATCATGGAAACTATTCATAAAAATGTGATACGAAATTAAGGACAAATTGAGCAATAACTTAATGTGCACGCATCTGCTCCGTATCACTAAAAAATTATATGCTAATTATTTTTTAGTGATACGGATATTCATATTCAGTACACATGTATATATGCGTGTGCCATTACGCATAATCATAATAAATGCATTACAACATAATAATTATGCATTATTATCTCCTCGCACTTACAATTTTGGTATAACCGCATCGTAATCGTATGGAATGAGAGCGCGAGATGCTTTTGTCAATGAGGACACACATATAAACGCATGGACGTTTCGCAATAACCCTTAAAATGTCCAAAACATTAAACTAAGTCAATAGACCGACGACCAACCCAATATGCATTTGCGGAATTGTGTATGGCCTGTATGTGCGTGTGTGTGTATGGTATGTCCTCGGGTATATGTTCACAAGGACAATAATGCGGGAATCCACAGAAACTGCGCGCGAACAATGCCTTTTCATACATCAAAATCTAATGTGTGTTTTCACTATGTTCTTTCCACACAACCCCACAATTTTCGTCACGCATAAATGCAATGCACTAATTGTCTAATTGAACCGATCTCTGTTGAATTGATGTACATAAATAATTTATATTTATATATGTAGGTATATACATATATATGTGCAGCAGGATGCAAGCAGACGCTGGTCTAGCCGATCTCAAGCCGACTTTGTCATTTCCATTTGACAGACCCTTGTATGTATATGTTTATATATATATATGATTATTCATCTAACCAAAAATGTGTATATACGACCTAAACTAAACATTGAAATGTTATATTATTTAATGACTACATCAATAAGTGACCCAATGCGTGCAATGGCGCACGACCTCATAAGACGCAAAGTCGCGCGTCGGCCGTAATTATTTATCAAGACGAGTTCAAACAATTGATTTTAAATTAATTGCTCTCGTGCGTTCTTTTATTACCATTGATTAAATACATTGCCTCAAAGTAATCATGAACTCGGTGCTTTTGATTGGACCACAATTATTATTAAGCATTTATAAAGAAGTTTTTCTATTGGCAAATGCGACCGCTTAGCAACACACGATAATAACGTTCAAATTCAAACTTATATTTTTATATATTTCATATTATATACCTGTTATTCTCCATGCTGGTTCCTTTGGCCGTGATCCCTTTGTAGTGAATGCGCTTCTCGAACTCACCAGCGCCCAGCTGGTCAATCAGCACGAAATTCTCGTGTTCATACTTATTTTGATTGGACTGTGGCGGCTTTTTGGCAACGCTTATTATTTCGCTATTGCTGAGAGTTTTCTCCGCGAAACCTTTAACACTCGCACAGAAATTGATGATCGACAAAAGCACTAATGACGCCGACCAGTGTTCAAAAAACTTCATTTTATCGTGTGTTTGTAAGATTGCGTTTTTATTTGTACACGTGTATACACATATAATATACTCGCATTTAACGCCGACGTGTGAGTATTAGGTGTACAAGGTGGTGTACGGATCCCGCGTGCTGGTAAGAGGTCCCTTGAATTGAAGAATGTGGCTGGTTCGCGGTGCTTGTAATGTAATCGCGTTCGAATGTCAAGATGTCCGAGCTCGGTGGCGGCACTGTAATACATACAAAAAGGTAAAATGAGTATTTATGTTGTATATTTAACATGTTTTTTTTTGTATGTGCGTTTGTGTTATTATATGGCTGGACCTGCGCGTCCAGGTAATTAATTTCCGACGGATGGACGTTTGTTATTATTGTTGATGTGCTTGATGTTAAATGTAGATGTATATGTATTGTGTTTGATATGAGAATTGATAAAACTTTCAATTTGAAATGTTCGCTGTTATTTGGCATACGTAAAATTGTTATAAAAAATAATAAATGTCAATAGTGTTGTACAAACTTAAGCTGAAAACAATTGCACTTAGTTAAACTGGAAAAGTTGTATTGTGTTATAATGTATCGTCAAAAAAAACTTGTTTAAATAGTTGTTTACAATAAAGCTCTTCTTACAAATATATCTTATAGAGATTTTATCTGAGTCCACCATATATATAGATATTTATAGTACATATACTTCGGCATTTACAATTTACATCAGATAATTAAACAATCAAAAGGAAAGATACAAGTTCCATAGCCGCCTAATTAATTTTATATCTCATAAACATATACACATACATTTTTAAATATATATTTAAATTCTTCTTGAGTTCGGAAATGTGCATTCAAAAGAAAAAAAAACATTTTATTTGTATGATGTGGCTCGTAATGAATACATGAAGGCAATTTAGTTGAATAAATAATACTTCCGGGTATTTTTCTCAAAATATTGTATATATTTGAAGACACAAAAAATATTATAAAATAAATGTTAATATTGATAAACTTGAACTTAGTAGCTACAGATAAATAGTGAATGTGTTTTCCGAGGTTCGACAATATATACAATAATGTGACGAATATTAGCTTCGAAGAGCATATATAGTATATATATGTTATTAATTAAGTATATATCATGCTGGCCACAGTCTGTGGCGTTAATCAGTGGGCCATTTTTTTGTATTGTTATAAAACGTTGTTTTTTTAGGGATTTCAATAAAAAAACATGTTGCTAAGTTTGAGAGGCCTTGTTGACCCATTGAATTTTGACAATAGCTTTTAATTCTCTTTAGAGATGTCAAATCAATTATTATTGCAATAACATTATACCAAAGAGAATAGAACATGAGTGTTTTTTGGTTTTGTTGTTGTATTTAATTTAAAGTACATTTGTACAATTTGTTGTTGGAAATTCTTCAAATTTCATACACTCGGTAGCTAATTTACTAAAATATAAGTCAAAAGTAACTGATTGAACGTAAAAGTATACATTTTTTGCATGAAAATTTGCTTGTCAAAACTTTAAGGGAATATTCTCATCTAGAGGTCCAAAAACACGGTGATTTTGTGATATTTTTTTGCATAGATGGAAATAAATTACAAATTGTTTTTTGACAGTTATTTATTGACTCCTCCCTCCTGTAGAATTTTTTTTGTGCATATAAGTGACACACTCGTCGTGCAATGCTTTCTATTCTTTTGAAATGAAAAAAAAAATTGCTTGAACCTATAATATCAATAAAAAGTCGAAAATTAGAAAAACGACATGTGCATTTTTAGTAACCTTTTTCATATTATTCGCTCTTTAAATTGCTTTAAAAATAAAATAAAAACGACAACTATCATCCAAATCCAAGACGGATTGTCGAGTAGTTTTTGAGATATCGACCAATTTGAACGACATGATTTTTTTCAACGCATTTTCAGATTTGTTAAAAGATTCCAATTTTTTTAAATTTATATTTGAAAGTCGACCCTTTTGTTTGTTGTTTTTTGTTCTAAAAATAGATTCTAGTATATGCTATAGCCATACTAAAACCATTTCTTCTAAATTTGTTTTTTTTTCTGAAAAGTTTAAATCTGAAAAAATGTTTTTTTACTTTGTTTCCCAATTGTTTGAAAATCGCGAATATTCGAAATAGAGAAACTAGAAGTAAATTAAGCTATTTTAATACAATCATAAAAATTACATAATGTGGATTGGAAAAACATCTTACTTTACAATATTAAATGTTTGGCAAATAAATTCGCAGATCACCATTTACTACATAAAGCTATTATAAAATTTTAATGTTAATGTTTATATAAAGCATTACAATAAAATTATTCCTTCTAAAAAAACTGTACGCAAGGTGTCACATATACTGAGTCTTCGTTTACTAAGAAGTACTCGCCATATAGTTAAGCAAACGAAAAAAGCAACACATCAACACATCAACAAAACCTCATAATTAATAGTGTCTGATGATGTTATGTCTATCGTGTATATATAAATTCTTCACGATTAATCGAAGTGTATAAAATAATCGTGCTGCTTCAAAGAAAAAAAAATATGTATGCGTGCATATGTTTGTTTTCTTTTCAGAGAGATGCGGCAAGTAAAATGTTTATAACGAGGTGTATAATATAGGAAGTGGAAACTGACTTTAATTATTATTATTTAATGATTAAGACTGTTTATGTAAATTTCATCATTTTGTATACTTACATTTCTTTCCAAAATCTGGAATAATAAAAACAACTCCAAAAAACAATTCTGAATATATGTACGAAATAGCCCATGTATGCATTAGAAATATATGAAGCAGTTATACTATAAAAACAGATCCTGGAATACGAGGTTGAACAAAATTGCCAAGATGTGTATAGCATAGTAATTAAAGTTCTACTTTTTTTATAATACAATTAAAGTTTACAAAAAAGGGAAACCTTATTATTTCATTACATAACATACATATATATGGACTCCAATTTATGCAACTTATATTTAAATAACAATCAGGTATTTGATCAAGTCAGGAGAACTTGAGTGTCATAAGCATACATTATACTTAAGAAACTCTATATGTTTTTTGAAATTTAAGATCTGGAAAGAATTTGAAAATATGTCATGGTAGATTTTATTACGTTAAAATAAAAAAAAAGTTAATTTTTTTTATAACCATTTCAAGTATAAAGTATTTTTTCCCAAAATTTAACTCGTAAAACCGAATAGGATAATTGGGCAAAAACAAATATTCTATGAGCTAATAAATGATATAAAACTAAAAAAATCAACTTAATTGTTTTATATAATATTTACTATATTACCATGCAACGATAACAGTTTCTTGAATTTCTTTGTATTGCTGATAAGACAAAGTTACCAATTCCGACTGTAATATAAAGTCCATGTTTTGAATGACCTACGAAAGCATGAGTTCCAAAATTCAAAAGTCAAAGTTTAAAAATGCGTGTAAACACACAAATAAACGAATTCGGTACGTCTTATTTATTGATATCACTGAATATTTTTTCCGGTTCAATGGTAACAAATAACTGTGCCTTGATAGCTCAATTTTATTATAATATTTACACAATTTGCGATTTGAATGTTGACCAAAGGCACGTGGAAAAACCTCAATTATTTTGCGTACAAAATTGCCTCTACACAAAATCACTAGATAAATCTAAAAATAACCTTGATATTTCACACATAATACATTTTCTTGAATTTAAGAGCCACCTCACATACTATAAACTATATAAAGTATAAACATTTCATGTGTATATAAATTAAAGTATATATTAGTAGATGTAATATTTATTTAAAATTCCTGCACATTTATATACAATGGCCCAACGAAAAAGAGCCGTTTTAAATATACAATTTTATAGTAAAGTCTAAACACTCAAAAGACTTTAGGTTAAAGGTGCACGTAAATTAAATAATGTGTGCTATTTATATCACACTCAAACAAATTCGTTACACATAAATACATGTTGTGCATGAAGGTAATTACCCGTTTTACTCTTAATATATATATATATTATATATGCACACTTACATTATATATTATACGCGTTCAGTCTTTGGTTATCAATTGTTGTGGCGCTAGGTAAATCACCTCTTATTAAGTACTTCACACTAAAGTAAGCAATCTTATACTGAATCACTTGAATCGGTCACGAATCAAGATCGATCATTTAAATATAATTATTTGTTATTCTGTGTCTTGTTATTGTTTACAACACATTCCCAATTCGCGTCACGGTTATGTTTGTTTTGATGCCTCTTAGATGCACTGCGTGGTAATGCGACGGTTAACACACACTTTTTTGTTCAAATTAAATATAACGTTTATTTATCACTTGAATCGCAATCACTTGATCTTTGCGAATTACGTAACGTTGCTGTTTCAAAAAACTGTTTTTTTATGTATTATTTGTTTTATAAGTTATTAAAATTCATGCGATGGTGATTTTATTTACTATTTATAATTCACCGGAAAATAATTGTTAAAATGCCAAGTCAACGAGTTCTGCGAGAAAGGTGTAAACTCATACGAGTACAAAACAAGCGGCAGAAATAAAGTCAAGACCGATTTACAATACTATCGCAGTTCGACTTGGCGGATTGAAGTTCTGTCTACGACTGACGATGGCTGAGACTGCGCCGCTTTGACTGTGTGACTGCGCGATGTCGGTCGGAATGTGCGGTGTGCGGCAAGCGATAGCGGCTTCTCGACTATGCGCGAAGCGATGAATTCGGGATATCATATATATATAAATATATAGCACATTTTATGCATACAACATATAAGTTATGTTGTTTCATTTATAATATTGCATTTGTGCATAATTTCTAGCAAATAATTTCTACAAATACATATAAATATATATAGGTAGCAGCATAGGTGCGAATGAGAGTAAAAAGTGGATTAGTAGACAGGTGGCGTGATATCGCTACAAAAAGAGCTTGCTTAAGCATTTTCATTTTAGCACACTTGTAAGGTTTGTTTAGAAACTTGTTGGTGTTTTAAAAGTATATAAAGAATTTTCTAATTGGACAAAATAATTCAAAAAATGAGAAGGTGTCCTCGACTCCCGATATACATCATCGCTGATAAATGGCACCCATTTATTAATTATTTATTAATTTAATTCTTAAAATGAGTAAAATTTCAAAAGTTGTCCACGCATCTGATCTGGCATTGTTTGAAAGGTATTGAGTATTTCTTTAGAGTGTGTTTAATTTTAGAAAAGGATAAGTTATCGTCCAAATGAATTAGCAAATGTTATTTGTATTTATGGTTTTTGCAATAGAAATGCAAGAGAGGCTGTGCGGGAGTATGCCATAGACATTGCTAATTCAAGCTTTACTACAGAAATCTTTTTAAGCTTTTCTTATTTATTTTGCAGTGCAATAAAAATAAATTTGGAACAATAAGTAAGACTTCAGCTTGGATACTATACATAGGTAAGACCCTAGGTTAGTTTTTGAGAGAAATAGATATAGAGAATAATCAAATTATGCAGTAGATGAGCCTAACTATATACACCTATGAAGTTTAAGGCACTAACGAGGTCTGAATTCTTCTCAAGTTCATTTTCGTAACCAAATTATTTGATGAGAAGAATTCAATACCGAGATGTGCATTTTTGTCATCAAATCACATTAACATCATACAAAACGAGGCTTAAATGTTAATGTTGTTGTAAGGAGATTTGGTGACAATAATACATCTCGATAAAGAATTCCTGTCACCAAACGACAACAACGAAAATTCTTATATATGACTTTGAAATATTTTTTATATAAAACACCGAAGTTTGACAAACTCACCCTGTATCCTGATAAAATGAAGTGAGATATTGCGATTTACTAAACCAGTGATACCGTCGAAACCTTCTTCTCAAAATTATTATACAAAATATAAAAATCTGTTAGATTTTTAATAATGGGGTAAGACAAAAAACTACCTTTTATGTGAAACTGTATCCCTCCCGAAATCATCGACCATTTGGTAGAGAAGCTCTGCATTTGAACTCTATATTTTTGACGTTTGCGCCGAAAGCTCTCTCTCAAATTACAAAGCTCATATTGAGTAATTGACGAAACATTTTTATTGATAATGAACTGTCACTTCTCTAAATAGGGGACTAGAATAATTATTGAGTGTAAATTTGTTTCTTAATCAAAATAAAAATATTTTTTTAAAATAAACTTTTTACGTTTTAGTGAATTACGCTTTATGATCAAGCATCAACATCATCTACCGCACATCCTCCGAGAACTCCCATCAGAATCTACCATGTACCAACACCATCATCCACCGCAAATACCTCGACTACTCCCATCGGAATCACCCAAATACCAGCGAGTTGGCGAGCTAGGCCCTTCGTTTTCTCGAACTGCATGAAAAAAATTTAAAAGTACTTTTGTCAAAAGTAGATATACTCGTACATACTTATTATTAATACTACCAATTGTTTGAATAAAAGACTTTATCTCTGTTATAATTATTTACTTATTTTATTTATTAGAACTCAACAGTAATTACATAGAGTACAAGAAGTTCATACAAAAATAATACCAATTTAATGACATGTTCGAGCAAGCAATCGCCTAGAAGCGGCCAGCCTTTTAACAACGGCAGCGTGCCCAGTCCCAGTTAGTGCGGATTACTGGTTGTCGCATCTGAGTGCTTCTTATTTCGGTAAGGAT
>JANSTU010009296.1:0-16056 GCA_027564075.1 Bolitophila hybrida
GCACAAACAGCACATTAGCATGACCTGACCACTCGTGTGAACCCGTAATGGTCAATGAATCCGGTGTGCGGCATCGCTCACTGGCCCTATGTCCCACAAGGGAATACAGGATCCAATGAGTGAATGCTAGCAGAAAACTGTTTGAAATTATCATCCAAACTCGATTGAACGCGTTTGCAGAAGAAGTTAACCTCTTACAACCTCAATTATGCCACATACTATAAGTTGACGTCCATAATTCATCGTCTTGAACGTGCCTTAAGGGCTGGGTATGATATTAACATTTTTTTCTTTTTTTTTAAATTGTTGCATAATATCTCAATAATATTGTGTCAATTTGTTTATTTTACCATCATAAATTAGTCGATTTGATTTCGAATGATCCAGCACCGAATTATGAGGGGCTCTGCAATTCTACTTTTTTCCGAGTCGCTTCCGAATAATTGCTGCCATTGTCCTAAGTTTTCATATTTCATCATGAAAATATTACACAATATTCTTCGAATGTTATACTTTAATATACCTCATTGGTTTAATTAAATAGATTTTTTTTACCCCACCCTTAACTGAGCTTGGCAGATACTTCCATAAATGGAAGATCAAGTTCAACTGCACAAAACCATACGCAATATTCGTTCCGTACCTAAGAAAAGCAAAATTTCGACTCAAACAGTGAAGCGATACCTTCAACAAGTCACTTACCTAGGCATTGTCTTAAATGAAAACGTATTATTTAAAAATCATGTCGTCAATGTCTGCGAAAGGATCTGTACTAGTGTACGGCTGTCCTGTCCGACGTCGAATGGCCAACGCAAATCACAAGCAGGGCGGGAGCCTACAAGTAACACAAAACCGCAAACTTACTTCTGGTACAGAACGACTTCTCTGAATGTCCGCACAATTACAATTCCTTTGCGGCAATACATCGACGAAACCGTCCTCTCCAGATTCGAGCACAGAACAGCCAACTCTTTCTACGCTCTTATCCTCTTAGTGTAAAGAATTTCTGACGATAAATATATTGGTTGTTCAGTAATAGCTTTGCACCTTTTTCTATATTTGAATTTCGCGTCAATATGGTGAGCGCAAATGAGCTTGTATCGTGCAGAATTGTCCGCTTTGTACGTGCTGGGTGCCTGACATAAGTTATACCGCACGGTCCCCACTGGGTGGGCTCGATATAGCTCTTCAAACATGGCAGTATCGAGGTACTAACTACCAGTTGAGGTATTCTGCAAGGTCAAACTACTCTTTGGTGAGAGCGGGATATATTTACTCCCTTACCAGCTATGCAGGCTGGCGCCCGAGTTATTTTGTGACACAACTCACAGCCGGGTGGTGCTGCGCTAATACTGCTAATACTCCACCCTTGATTTTGACTTTTAACGTCTCGTCGACAGGGCAGGGGATCCCTGCCTCCCGTGGTACCATTTAACCTTGGTAAGGATTCGAGGCACAGACCTCTACCAGTTATATTACGCCTTGCACAACAGGGCGACTGCTTGCACTGAACTCGTCTATGGGGAGGGGGGTTAATCGCTGAGTTTCGCTGGCATCGGACAGTTATCTCCAGTTGCCTGATACACAGGGGCTCCCCATCCCCGCGGAACCTATTTACGGCTAGGTGAACCGTTTCGGACGAGACTGTACTTGACCTCGGGTTTTACGGGCCTACCCCGAACGATCGGTTGTTTTCATGAGGGCATTACTCCTCATCTAAACATTACTGGGATAGCAGACGCAATGTGCATTGCCCAGTAACATCTCCGAATGATCGGCTGCGTGAGGTCGTTACTCCTCAGCGGATGTTACTGGGATAGGAGACGCAATGTCCATTGCCCAATACCAATCTGGCCTGCGCAACAGAAGTTTATGCAATAAAAAATATCCTTATCGCACTACAGCTGCTTTAACTCATTATTATAGAAGAAGTCGAAAAGAAAATAACAAATCTGGTGAGACGCTGGTCGAAGTAAAAGCCCATTCGAAACCCATCAATCTTAGTGAGATATAACGCACAAAAGACAGTATTTGAATCTCTTCGGTGAATACACCCAGCATTACAAGAACTAGATTCGGATACTGACTGCCGGATAAGGTCACTTCTTAGTAATTATTCACTTTGCTCACAGACTCACGTGAGATAACTCTGAAAGTGGGTACTGGCCCGACTTAACGATGAGTTCAGCATATTTCAAGACTAAGCAACAGCTATTTTAAAAGCCATGTCGCTTTCAAACAGCAATTTATGAAACAATGCAATCATTACGGACTCTCTTAGTGCACTAATGGCAATTAAAAACATGCACAAAAAAATACCAGCCATCTTTAAAATACGAAATACCCTACTAGTTTGGTGCCCAAATCACAAGGGTATAACATTAAATGAAATTGCGATTACCTTGCCAACCTAGCCGAAGACCAACATATAATTTACGACTACACTATGGACCCTCACTATTTAAATAATAAACAAATAGGACGAAGAATGGAGAATCGAACGAACGACCAACAAACTAAGAAACATCTTATCGACGCAGCTTTCGCGCGAAACTTCCAAAATACTAACTAGACTCGAACATACGAGAGCAACATACGACTTCGTGTTCACAAGAAGTAACCCTCCAACATGTAAAACATATAATGTGGATCAATCTGTCAGACACCTATTGATCCATTGCGTAAAACACAACGAGGCCAAAAGAAACAATAAAATCACTGGAGATATATCAGATATACTGGAACCATCTGCTAACAACGTTATAAATAAGTTTTCTACGTGAAACGTAATTGAATTATTGAAAAAAAAATTAGTCTTTGAACAACTAATTTAAAAAAAAATACTGTATTTATAAAGTAACTCTACACAATTTCGAGGTGGCCATAACAATTGTAGTTGACTCATCAAAATATTATGAAAAAAAAACTCTAAACGAAAAAACGAGCACCAGGAATACATAGACAAAACCATATGAACTCGGTTTGAAGAAAGAACTTCGAACTCAGACTATCAAATGATCTGCTATGTCCCCCAACACTAAAACATAAGCTTAAAAATCAACATAGTGATTGTCTAATTATCTTATTTAATGTATTTTTCCTTAAATTACATTTTCCCCTAAATGCACACACAGCCCGACACTACTTCGAAAATAATATCAGTTGTACAGCTAACCTAGCTAAACCCTGATAAAATTCCTTCACATGACCTACTTTAAAAATAAAAGCCTTTTAAAAAAATAAATAAAGTAAGAGGTATTGTTGTGTATTGTATCATACATGTTATAGCAAAATTCGAAATTGTCCTTTTTGCGGCATTTTAGTAACAGTACAATATTTGTACAACCATCAGCTATGGCCCATCTGTTTATAACTGTATTTGGGAGCAAGTCTTCAGGATTAAGCTGCACGTCAGAGTAACAATACGGCCCCAACAAAGAAACTGTACGTGGTTGGTAGCCAAAAACTATATCGTCATTCTGCTGTTCTCCTCTACGTATTTTTCTGCCGAGTTTTTTTGCAGAGCTTAGAATTTGCGTTGTGTAATTTGAGTTACTCTGTCATTTGCACAATCAAATTTAACGAGTATACACAACAAATACAAATACAACAAATACAATACACAACAAACAAATCTCCGATAATTAATTCAAGTCGGATGACAAAACGAGAAATTTGCATTTTTCATCGTTAAATATGATAAAATACACATTTTATACTATGCGACTTTGGCGATTAATTTTGATGAACTTTCAATTATTCAATTTGAAATCAATAAATCTTATGGATGCAAAAAAATGATGCACACACGCGATATTTCTGGATTAGGCAACAACCATGGACCAGAAGAGATTACATCGAAATATTGTGTTCGATAATATATCAATACAGTTTACGAAATTTCGTGTATTTCGATCACAGACACACTCGCACGAGAGTTCATATCATGATGCAACTAAATATTGAGATAATATATGCAAAACACAAAAAGATTTGCGTATATAAACCAAGACGAGAGCTTTAAATTGTATCAGTTACACAGTGTCTTTCAATCTTCTTCATCACAGTTTGCATAGTTTTGCATAAATCTAAAGCATATTTAAAAAATGGTCAAATTATTCGTTGCTGTATTCATGGTATGCGCAGTGGTGGCGGTTGCACGTGCAGACGGAACTGCAGAAACTCTGAACTTTGCCAGTAATATCAATGCGGACGGCTCGTATGCTTACTCGTATGATACAAGTAACGGTATTTCTGCACAAGAATCTGGCGTCGGAGGAGTTTCTGCCCAGGGTGAGGCAAGATGGGTGGACAATAACGGTGTACCAATTCAGCTGACCTATTTGGCCGATCACAATGGATTCCAGCCTCAGGGAGCCCATTTGCCTGTTGGACCAGATGCACCCGAACACGTTGCTCGTCTGCTGCAATGGCTCGAGACACACCCTTCCGATGATGATGGTTCATACAAAGCATAATTTTAATTTAATAATTCGCAACTTTTCTTGTACATAAACTATTCTAGCCATTTTATATATAGTTAAAATTAAAAATATAAGTACTTAAATATTATAAAATATAATTTATTGTTTTTATTCCATCTTTAAAATGTAGGACATTAAATTTTAATAATCTCTAAGACACCGAAATATATAACAATAATATTAATTAATAAATTCTAACCCCCATTTGGTCGGTATAGTTCGTTCGGTACATTGCGAATTCTTGGTGTTTGAAGTGGTGCCAAGGTTCCTGATAAGAAACTCTGTCCACTCTCAGTTGTTGATAATGTATCCAATTGAACAGTATTCGACGGCTGACTTCGACTTTGATCTGTATCCTGATGCACATAAGTATCATGGGTAATCTTGATTTTATTTGAATTTGATCGCCGTCTTCTATGCTTCCATGCTTCCATGACAGATCGTGGTCCGATTTTTTGTTTTTGAATAGTCTCATTATGATATCTCGATTCACTTGACCAGGAACTATTAGAATTTTGAACTATCGGATTAGTTTTGATGTATTTTTTGTACATCTGCCAAAATTTTACGACGCAACGGACACAGAAAAGGCTATCGAGTCTGAAAGGTTCACCATGAGGTTCAATTTTTTGATCTACGTAATCTAGTAGAGCTGAAGAAATTTTTCGGAATTCGGTGTAGGTATACGCTTCGACTCCACAGGCCGCACAGCGCATTTTGTCTGTTATTTAAACTATTTAATACACTTAAACATTTAATATTTATACTTTAGATTTTATAATTGATAATCAGCTTTGATTCTTTATCGCTTATTTTACAACAATAAATTATTTTGACAAATGTTTTAAAGAATATGCGATAAAAAGTAAGAAACACATAAACAGAAACAAAAATTAACGAAAAAGGGATAAAAATGACGAAGAACGTAAGAAAAATTACATTATTTCGGTGAGCCCGAAATAAACGAACAAAAATAAAATGAAGTAAATGAAGTGAAGAAATAAACAAATATTAAAGCGGTAAATAAAAACGCGTGCCGATAAGTACCACAATAAATAAATGGGTGTTTGTTTTACTAAGATATATAAATATAATTCAGATCTCAATTTTGATTTTTTTGGTGTTAATTATTATATAAAAATGCCCCCTTAATTAAATAAAATAGAACGATTTTTTTTATTTTAAGAAACACCAAAATGTAATTTACTGGTACCCACTAAATTGAGAGCCTACCATTTTACAAAATTGCACAACCCTACAAACGAGAACATTGAACGGACTCACTTCACCTTATGCTGGGCTACCGAATGAGCGAGATCACCGTAGATACCGCACACTCATAAATGTGTTTGATAAAATGAGACAGCGTGCTTTCAGCCACTGCCTGTGGCGCGCCGTAAACTCGTAATGCAAATGTCTTTTTACGCATTTTGTACTATGTAAAATGGTGCAAAACAAGTCTTGGCAAAAATACAACATTTTGGCAAACAATAAACGCAAATCTGATCGTTTGCAGTGTAAAACACTAAGTGGTGGCGTCCGTGGTTGTCTGTGCAGCCACAGCGCTAAGTTAATTGATTGCAAAGTGTAAAAATATTGTGTTTTTTTGTATTCGGGATTATAGATTCTTCGCCGCGACAGGATCAACTTTTTTCCGTGTGTATCTGTGTGTCAATATGGACGGAGGAAACGGAGATGGTGGTGTATATGCTGCTGAGAAAATCATCCAGAAACGTTCCAGAAAGGTATTCTATTATGTCAAGCTATTTGATTCACTTAATTTTTATGAGATATTCGATATATTTTGGTTCTGATAGCACGATGAGTTTTTGCATTGTTTTTGCGGTGTGCGCCATCTTGAGTTGTAGAGAAAAAACAAAAACACACTTAAAAAAAATCTCGTGTGTTTTTATAACATTATATTTAATCAGACATAAATCCTTATTTTAAATAGTATACTAACTATTTTTATCATTTTCAGGGTAAAATCGAGTATCGAGTGAAATGGAAGGGCTGGACAGCTAGATACAATACATGGGAGCCTGAGGATAACATTCTCGATACTAGACTCATTGATTCATTTGAACGACACTATGGATCGACTCCGTCAAAACGTGGTCCAAAGAAAAAGGAACGTTTACACGAACCTGATCCGGACAGTGACGAAGACTATGCAGAAAGTGTAGCAGACGACTCGCAGACCGAAACCGAACCAGAACGACTGGTCGAAAAGGAAAGAAGAGAGCGCAAGGAAACGGGAAAAGAAGTAAAACAAGATAAGAAAAAGCACAGTGTAGAGACAACAGTGTATTCAAGCAAACGAGATGATTTAGAGACATTGAGAGGAAAAAGTAGACCAAACACTCCGTTGCCATCAATAGTGCCCAAAGTTGATCTGTTGCTTATGCATGACTCCAATTCAAGTAGCAGTGAAGATCAACCGTTGAGTCACAAGGAAATTGTTGGCACAAAACGAAAGGCCGAAGTTCTGTCCAAAGAATCCGGTAAAATCGGTGTCACAATTAAAACTTCCCCAGAAGCCGCCTCACCCCCACTTAAAGTACAATGCTGTGAGTCAGCTGCAGCATCTGTGACATCTGCGGCAACTCTTTCCGAGACACCGCCAAGATCACCCGAAACACCGGCATCACATCCTGAATCCGATACACCAGCAGAGAATGTACTTTTTATACCTGTGCCCGTTGCAGATGTACCTGTCGTAGTCAATGCAGACGATGGTAATCAGCAACAAGTCAAAGATCTGGTCAACAATAATAACTCAGTCAAAACGGTACCGGCATCTCCAAAAGCGGCTTCGCCACGATTATGGTTGCCCCGCGTACGCCCTATTGATCAGGTATTCATCACAGATGTAACGGTGAATCTAGAAACTGTTACAATTCGTGAATGCAAAACTGAACGTGGTTTTTTCCGTGAGCGTGACATGAAAAATGATATTACCAACTGAATTAATTCTGGGGTCTAATTAAAAAGTGTTTTTTTTTGGTTGTTCATATTCCTTCTCAAAAGGGATTAGCGTTGATCGTTTAGCCCTCAAGAAGGTATTTTATCTTTGTGCATACTCGTGTGTTTGTCACCAGTGTTCGTTTGCGTTTGTTTGTTATTTCTGTTAATGTATAATAGTATGGGGGACGATCACGGGTTTACATTCCAAAATGTAATTATAATAATTTATTGTCGTCCCGTAACCTATAATTTACATGTCACGAGTTTAGTCCCTTATTTATATTGGTGAATAATTTATTTAATCCTTGACACAATTTGCACATTTTCATTGATTTTCCACTTGTAATTGGTTGGTGCCAATTGTTTGTATATATAAATAATAAACAATATAAAAATAATATAGATATAGCTATACCCACATACGTTATAATATACATAAATAGTGATTATAACATACATGCCTAAAAAACTATGTACAACAATGTAGAGTAGATCTTATTTTTTTAAAACCTCTTCCGTGCGCATGTTTATTTAAATATTGTTAATAATAAAAATGGTATGTTTTGTGCGCACGTAGAACTAATAAACTATATATATATATATATATATATATTTAAACCTAACAATATATTTAAAAACAAAAAATGAAAGAAAACCAAAAATTAATTCTGTCTCGTCATATTTTTTCGAATTTACAAATCAAAACAAAATTATTATAAATTATATAATAAAATAATAACATCCGCTGGCACTAGATATTTAAGAATTGCCAGACACAGCGGACGTTGTCCGATTAAGATTTCCCATTTATACTATAGCATTTTAATTTGTGAATATACCTTTATATCGTTTGTCTTATTTATTATTAAATTATATTAATAGTTTTTAATTTAGTATTATATGCTTTTTAAACAATCGAATTAGCTAAAAGTGTCAGCGCACATCATTTAGAATGAATGCGCCGGCGTTTCAGTTACCCGATAATGATCTTTGTCCTAACAAATGTTTTACTTGTGTTTTGATGTTCGATTAAATTATATACTTACGCATAAAACAAAATGTTTATCTTTATTGATTCTATATAGTTTTGACTTCATGACTCCTGAGTACTTACTTGAGCAATGAGTTTTATAGGTAAGAAAGAGAGGGCATTTTTATGGTGGGTTCATAACAGATTAGCAGTCCGATATTTTATTGGGGGTAATGATTATACCTGCTTCAAATTTGAATAATAGATTTTTATAAAAAGTATTTTTAGTAAAAAGTATATCAAAGTATCTTCACCGGGAGCGCCTTTCTATGAATGTATTTAAAGATATAGATTTCTATTATTTTTGCTATGACTTGAATAAAGGAGATGGTGTGGTATTGTGTTATGGTTATGTTTTGTGATAACAGATAGATAAGGTAAAGCGAAAAGAGTCTAAGCAAACTACATAAATAACCCTTTGGAATGTGGAAAGAGTGATAAAGATGGAAAGTTACTTGGTAAATTGTATAAGTGCTAAAAAATAGACACTGACAGTTTTAAGAATTCTGAGTAGATCATTGTCCGAGTTTGCATTTCGATCTTATAGCTGTGCATCGTGTAGGTGTGTTATTAATATTTAATTCTGACCATTTATGAATGAAAGAAAAAAAAGCATTGAGGGAAAATGGCTGGTGAAATAAAAACCCTCTGAAGTCTAACAAGAAAATAAATAAGACAATCACAATGAGGCCTGATGGGCACATATTTCAGGAATTAGTCGGAATTCTGAGTTCGAGTCGTACTGCTGAAGGGATTCTGTTTTATTCCAGGGCGGTACTCCAGGCATCCTTTTGAGTGCCCGTTTTTGAGCTGTTTAGAGTTTGCGGAAGTGACTTTGTGTCAAGCTTTCCAAATATGGCAACCATAGATGAGTATAGACAAACGATGCTCTGAAATATTAGTACCAAGGTATGTAGCTGGGTTTGCCCACGTCTTGTATTTGCTCTTCGGCGGAATGGCAAGAAAATGGCTTGCAATCTTTCAGCGTTGGGATATCTTCTGTATATATTTTATACAACAACGGGCTTAAGACTTATACATGAGGAACTCCAGATGGCATATGTGCTAGAGGTCGCTCCAGGTATTGTTATGCTGAATCTACAATTTTTATAATGTTGACTGGGGTATTCCTTTTAACTGGGCGGCAAATTGAGTGTTTTTTTCATTATAAAAATTGTTGTGCAGCCCTTTCGATATCTGAACTAAGCCTGTCTAGTATTTCTATCTCGAAAACTTCACCCAGAACATTTAGTAGTCTGTTTGTTTGGCTTGAAAGCAATTGTTATTGTTGTTTTAGGTCCAGTGTTAGCAAACGCAAACCTATTTCTAGAACAGGTTTCTCATAGACATGTTAATGCAAAATTAAGCAGACACATATTTTTGATATCTTTGTGTATGGAGTAACGGACGCACGCAAGTCACAGGTCGGGCCCATTGTGGTATCTTTAATCCTTTTTATCATATACATATAGTTTAAACCGGATTTTATCTTTTGTTTCTCGTTTTCTTTGTATTTAATGTAACATGCCTTCAACAGCACTCTCACTCCTTTACGTTGGCCTTTCCCCATATTTTTACAATCTTTTTACCACCGCAATGTTTTCAATTTGGGCTCATACATGACATCTTAATATGTTGGCAATAAATTGTATATTTTCAACAAAACAACACATGAAACTTCGACCGTTATTTGTACTATGAGAAACCAATATTTTATCCAAAATTTCAGTTTGGTTAAATTTCCTTCAAAATCCCTTATTTACATTGGTTGGGTTTACAATTTACATACGAGAATATTAATAATCACAATTCACAATAGAAAAATCACGTTGGCTAGGTTTACACTTTAAATACGATAATAATTCTGTTAATAATTCACAATAAAATGCTACCGAAGTGCGTGTTTTACTGTGATGTTTAGTAGCGTTAATTTCCTTCCACCAATCCTCATCACTCACACTTAACATAAGACTTATTGTAACTTTGGTAAAATATGTTATAACAACTTTCTAAATCTATAAATATAAGTATAATAAAATATAATTATTACTTGATTACTCCATTAGCGTATTGAAATACTACAAAATGCTACGTTGTATTTCAATGAATTAATTAATACGTATAAACGAGAATAAAACCCAACTGTGATTTTTGTTGTCCATTGATGTCGCAAGTAAAACGAAAAAACGAAAACGACCTAGCCACTGACTCAGTGGTACAACATCTGTCAGCAAATCGCTTGAATTTCCAGTTTAAGAGGTTGAGAAAATTACAAAATATTTCTAATTACTGATCAAAATATAAAACTTCGGCGAAACTAGCCAAATCTCAAAATTATTTTGGTCTCTAGACTGAATTGGGAAAATATAGTGTTAAATGATTAAACAAATATGGTTTTATATAGATCTGATGAAAAAAGTTGTGTTATATGTTTTGTCGAAGTATTATATGGTGATCCGTTATTAAAGATTTGTCAATTTTCTCCATACCTCTAAAACCGAAAATTCTTGTAATCTTCTCACAGCTTCTCAAGCACTTAAACAGGAAATTCTTGTGATCTTCTGATAGTTTCCGTCCCGTAAATTCATCAATATTTTCAAGGTATTTTTGAACTTGTAAAACTAAATAAAAATTGTCCCACTTTCAATAAGTGCTGTAATTCTACGTCGTTGTTGACTTACGTCTTTTAGGTTTTGGGAAGTCCACCTACATTCACATAAACGCTAGGATTGTCCAATTTTATGAAACTAATTACATACATATATATATATATATATATATATCAGCAATTGACTCGAACATCCTTTTATGTATTTGGGGCTCAATTCATGCTTTACCCACATTTTAGAAAAACGCCATTAAAAGAGGAGTAATTTATATAAACATATACATAATTTTAAAAAAACGATGAACTAAATCAGACTATAAATTATTCCATCATCGCATGACATGCCTTGTCTTGTCCCTTGTCCTGGTATGTCTTACAAGGTTCTAAAAAGAAAGAAACTCTTTAATATATTATTTTATTTATAATTGAAAATATAATAATTGTTGTTTTTTATAGTTATATATACAATATACATTGCATATTATTATTATTGCTCGCTTATTCTATACAAAATGCAAATGCACCATGTAACAGTGTACATGCATAATGTAAACCTCAAATAAATGCTACCAAATAGTTAACAGTGTATTAATGCGATGCGCCATAAACGATATGCGTTTTTTAAACAATAAACATCCAGCTGTCACAAAAATCCTTTATCTGCGCATAACGAACTGCGCAAAATAAACTAAATAACAAATTCTCAATAATACGGAAGCAAAATTGTACATCCGAAACAATAACAATACATACATATATTACCAAGAAGGTTTACAGATTGTATGCGGAGCGCCTGCTCAACGGAGTTCGCACAACTAATAATACTAATATACATAATGAGTAACCTTGGGAATGATGGCGTCTATGCTGCAGAGAAAATCATCCAGAAACGTAGTCGCAAGGTTTGTTTGTACTGTTTATATTAAAAGGCTTTGGATCTTTGGTAACTGTTTTTGATGTTTATGTTATTTTTAGGGTAAAATTGAGTACCGTGTCAAGTGGCGAGACTGGTCACCGAGACATAATACATGGGAACCAAAAGAGAATATCCTGGACACTCGCTTGATTGCTGTGTTTGAGGGAACAGACGTGGAGAGTAATGTATCTACACCCCTGAAACGTACTCAAAAGAAAAAGGATCGTGACGATGAGCCAACACCGAAAAAGAGCAAAGAAACACGTACAAACAAGGATATTACACCGGCCAAAGCTAAACAAGTGGTTGATAAGACTGACGGAGGTGATGATTTGACATCTTCGGAAAAGGAAAAGTCTACCTTGCAGGACAGATCACCGGTTAAAACAGATGAAATAATCGAAAAAGTGGAGAGTATTAATACAAATAAAGATTCGGCTCTGCATAAGGAAAATTCCGTTGTGATGGCCAAAACACCGGTAAAAACAGTTAAAACGACTGAACTGATTGAAAAGAATGAGGAAAAAGCCTACACTCCGTCTTCTAACGTTTCTAGTTCTTCTAGTTTTCAAAAGTCATCGAAAAAAGACATGTCTAAATCAGAAATTAAAAAAAAGAAAATAACACAGATCCAAGAGAAATTGCCTGAAAAATCAAATTCATCTGCTGAGCAGAAAGAAGAACGTAAGGATGTTTCGAAAAATATAATTGAAACCTCTGCAAAAGAGCCGACAAAATCGGAAGAAGCAGCAGCATTAAATAAGCCCGTCGTTGTCGATGCAACAGCAACTATTTCAAAAGAAGTCCAAACTCCCAATCGAAAAGAAACTATCGGCACGAAACGTACCGTCGAAGTATTATCGAAGGAATCGGGTAAAATTGGTGTTACAATAATTACATCGCCAGAACCGTGTACATCAAAAATAACTACATTCAAACAACAATTGGCAGCGCCTACTCCTGTTGTACCCGGTGTAGTTGTACCTATTAAAATGCCATTGTCACCTGCCATACCGGCAGCTCAACCGGAACCATCCATTCCGGCAGATGCAAAGCAGTCATCCACGTCAACATCTGCATCTAATTCAGAACCAATCGACATTAAACCCGTTCTCGATCGATCCGCCAGTCCAGTACGTCAAGTGCCCGTAGTTGCACCGTTTCCAGTATCACCACGTGCAGCTCAGCCGTACCTGTGGCTGCCCAAGAAGCGCATCTGCAATCAAGTGTCCATCACAGACGTTGACGTTAACATGGAAACGATTACGATTCGTGAATGCAAAACGGAACGTGGTTTCTTTCGCGAACGTATCCTGTAGCCGCTTTCTTATGGGTCTTGGACAAATTATTCAGTAACCACAAGGCCGAATAGTTCAAGCTTTTATTTTAATTATTTTAAGTGTTTGTATGCATGTCCATTATTTCGTCTAGATTTTACAGATTATTAACTTGTTAATATACCAAAAACCGTTTCTTTTATAAATAAATGCTCTAGTTTTTTATATAAAAAGTAATTTAAATAAGAATAGGAAAAAAAAGAATTAAAAACGTCAAATATTAAAGGTAAATACTTAGTCTACACATCCGTACCATTTCAGATTTAAATAGCTTTTATCTCCAAATTGTTGACGATTTTTTATTGTATAATTGTTTCGACGAGGTCGTTCCCTAAGGATGTAGGATGGTAATGTATTTTTAAATTCTACTTACGATTCTGTGGTATCTCCATTTTTGGTTCGAATTAAAATAGATCTCATGTGATCCTGTAATCCATTTTGGGCCTTAAGGCCAGTGTGAGATATGGACGGCCCAAGTGTGATTCTGTCAAAAGCTCAAAACAATGCATGGACCTTTTTTTAGATATTGGTTAGTTTAATTTGCATTTTTTAAGGTCTTAAAGCTATTGATTTCGTCAAAATAAGTTTATTCGAGCTGTTTTATTGCGCAAAAAGTCACCAATTGCAATTGATATCTTATTCTTAAAAAAAAAGAGAGAGAGAGAGAAAAGAGACAATAGAGCTCGGAAAAAGCACCGCTCTAAAGATGCCAATAATCTGTACAAACCACATAATGTCACAAAATACTTCACTTTTTAAAAGTATGCCGTCTCAATACTATTTACTCTGTAAAATATATACATTTATATTATGTTTACATTTATAATATTTTCATAAAACACAAAAAAAATAGTATTTAATTTTTTTGAGCATTTAACATAATGCAAATATTTGTCATAAATGTCATAATTATGACATTTTTTGGCTGTACGCTGTCTGCTGCTGCATCTATTGTCATTCCTCTATTCAACAGGAGAATTTTGTTCACCGAATTCGAAAGAGTGTTAATATATTAAACAGATTAGTCTCTCTAAGGCAAAATACTTTCCACTGTTTTTTTAGCTGTTCCAAAAATAACATACCAAAAATAGAGCCTGTGCCTACAGATATTTGCCATCGATGACTTAGATATATATTGAGTCGGTGGTCTTGGATATAAATCAGTCTCTTTGGCCATCCGATTTGTATGAATTTCGAAAATTGTTTTTTTGAAAATTATCTGAATCCAAGTGATGTTGAAGTTAAACCTTAAGAGTGAGATGATATGAATATGTATTTATTTATTCCTTTTTCTTCTCATCGTTAGCCACTCTCCTTGCTAATCTAGCGGCAATTGATTGAGGACTCCTCCGATCAAATCTCGGCGGCTTGTTTTGCGTAGTTGTTGACGAACCACTTAAAGCGAAAATGTCAACAACTTTTCTTCTTACCACCACTTGTGTTTATGTCCGTAATAAGTCCCACGAGTGTAGGGGTAGTGAAAGAGGTCCACTGCGACAGATACCCTTTTATCGTAAGGCTATAATATATCCGATAGACACACGTTAGAGACTGATTTATTTAAGACTTTCAGCCATGCAGATGCACACTCTCTCGGCACGGTACGTACCATATAACTCCTTAGAGTAAGTCTTTTGAGTTGGTCCGCGATCCAACCTTATGGTTGGAAACCCGTTGCAGCAAAGTCCCCAGAAAAGAATAGAGGAATCTCTGTCGGTAAACCGATAATTTCTACACAACACACCTGCCATTGACAGTAGAGGACACCCGCTCAAGAATCGTGGATGAATCCACTTATCTCTTGATTGTGTGCTCTCCTCCGTCCTCAAGTTCTGTTGTATCCGTATCGCTACAGCCGACAGGCCCCCTATCCGCCACCTGGGACGCGCCTGGTAGTAACTCAATCCTCAGGTTATAGCAACCTAAATATAGTAATTAGAAACAATTACCCCCTGCCACTTATTGAAGATTACCAGGATGGAAAAATATTCTTTATTGTTTTGGAGGCAGAGACACTAAACTGTAGTTTAGTACCCTATATCGAAGGAAATGAGTTCCTGAGTACAAATCAGGTATCAGATCGCGTATATAAAAAATCTGCAGTTGAATCTCATCTCAATGGATCCTGTAATCCCTTGTGGGACATAGGGCCAGTGTGCGATGTCGCACACCGGATTAATTGACCTTTACGGGTAGAAGAGTATTCAGTTTGTCTTAATTTGCCCTGACGGGACTTTAACATTTTTGTAGGGCTTATGTGCATATTTTCTATTCTCTATGCACCGAGATCTATCTTCCTATTTATAGTGGTAATCGTGAATCATCATCATGTATATGTTAATTGATGACAATTATGTTCCGTTATTCCAAATCAATAACCTATTTCAGAAATATGCTATTAATAGCAAGATGAACCTACTGATTTGTAGTGCTCGAAAAACACATCGGTCTGCCTACCGGGATCAAACCGGCGACCTCCCATGAGCCAGGCCATTGCGTTAACCCACTCGGCTATGGCTTCATACAAACTTTCACACCCCATCCTTCTAAGGGAGCCGAGCGACGCAATCTTCTTTTTTTTTTAATATGACGTCAACAGGGACATTCTCCCCAACTGACCTTTATTTCACATACGAGTACATCACATACATTTTTTTCAATATCACATTGTCATTACATTACAAATTAAAAAAACAAATTAAAACAACAATTAT
>JANSTU010009307.1:0-16056 GCA_027564075.1 Bolitophila hybrida
CTTCGGACAGTTTCTACGTGGACGACTTTTCCATTAAACACCTCAAGCTCAGTTTTAATTATTGGTGCACTTATTCTTGGATTTTCTTAAATTTGTGCATAAGCATGTGTTTATCGTGCTCATTAAGAGGTTTTGGGCGACCTTTTTGAGGTATTTATTCAATCCTATCTTCGTTCTTATATCTCAAAACAGTATCTACAACTTTACTTTTTTTCATGTTAAGCAAAGAAGCAATTTCTCGGTATGATTTACATTTTTCATAATTGAAAACTACTAACTACTGGATTATTTTGTCCGAATATTAAAGTGGGGTGTTTTTTTAAAGAGTTTTGATTGTTGTTCTACTATTTTTATTAATTTTCAACATTTTTTTTTAATATTCTTCAAGATACATATTACCTAATTTATCATCTCATAAGCGTAATTCAAGCAATAATGTTTTAAACATGATTTAAAAAGTACATATTTAATATTTTTGCATGTGTCCGAATATTAAAGTGACTAACTGTACATGAGAGCCGTCCAAACAAGCATCTTCAGTGTGGGCACTAATACATGAATAATATATTATGAGCTCCCAAAGCTTTCTATTTGTTTTACAAAATTATTTTACAATTTTTATTATATCATCAAAATTTATATCTATATTTGTGGAAGATATTCGCAAAATTTGCCCTAAATGAGGATCTGCTAAACTTTTTCTACTCTTTGATGATGATAAACGAAAATGTTGTTACACACACATTTATGTGGATTCAAAAAATGAACAAATTCTTAGCATAGCTGGGTTTAGAATTGGATTCTTCTTATCATCATCTGGGTTATAAAGAAAAATATCTGCTGAATTTTATAATCAACTTCGTCAATTTTGCAATTTTACGGATTAAAAATCTGCCTGAAGTTTTATATTTTTTAAAATCACTGAATCTTGCAATAAAACTAGAAATCTTTTCTTGAAAGTAAATTTAGAAAAAATACGTTTTCCTATTCTAAAAGAATTTCATTAAAAAAATGGGTTTTTAAAAGCACTAATTTATTTTGAAAACCGCCTAATGCCGCTATCAATTTAAAAATGTTTTTTCTCCATTGCAGCTTCAAATTCAGAGAATTTAAAAATGTGTGATTTAATTTCCTTCAACAATTCTTCCGTCTACAAGATATGAATTTCAAGAAACATTTCTAATTATTTTCGAAGAACAAAAAACCTTGCTATACATTGACCTCTACTCAGGCAAGGCACTGTTAATAGTTTAATTCTTCCAATAACAATTTAAATTTTCTATTCGTTATTGCATGCCCAAGAAACCAAATGCCTGCAAACCCACCGATTAGCAGTTAAGACAATGCAGACGTTGGCCTTTTGAAAACTTATTGAAGGCCTTTTTAAACCCAGTGTTGGGCGGTTTCCTGCAGGGTAAAATCTGCAAATTACCTACTAGAGAGGTTATTTGTAAATATATTTTCGTCAAATAACCTTCACAAAAGATTATATGCAGAGTGTAAGCCCTGCAGAGGTATTACATAAGATCTTTTGTATATGTTGTACAGTTGGTTCAAGAGGTCTGATATAGTACATTCATGAAGATCAATTGCAGATTATTAAAAAAAAACAAAAAAATATATTTTTTTTTATTGTTCCTAGTATTTGTAACTGCGAATCCAAAGATATTTTTAATTATGTTTCTGTTGGAATTAATTATTTATCATTTTTGAATAATTTTGAAACATTTTTTTTCAGTGTCAACTTACTTTTTTGCTGGGAGCAGATTTCGAACCTCGTCTGAGTTGTTATGTGCCAATCTGAATTACGCCAGTATATAAAACTAAAGTCGATTTCATTTATCGAATGGCGCATAATTATGTATTATTATGTTTAGGTGACGCTAGTTTTTGTTGCGCTATTCAGTCATTCGTATACTACATACTAGCCGGCGTTGGGCGAAATGGGGCGCCTGATTATCAAACGCATTTAATAAATGTGGCTTGTTTTGTACCATTCTCGGTATGACCAGTCTTGAAAATTTTAAGTAAATTCCTAACAATTCCCAGATGCAATAAATATAAGGAATCCTAAATTATAATATAGTTATAATATCGATTGGCAGTTTGAGAAGTTGTTATACTACCGGAACATTGCGTAATTTCCAATTTATTCTCGTTTTGTTAAATTGATGATGATCGCCATAAGCTTTTTCACGAAACCCAGCGTCAGTTATTTTTTCGCAGATCGTTTTTGGGAATATGTTGCAATGAATGATAGATTTACATTTCAGACAACCATGTTGTGCATTGAAATTGACGGTTTCTGTTAAAATACAAACATCAAAGAGTATTCTGTAAAAAATGCAGTTCATTAAATAACTTTTATGAACGCTCTGGCTGGAGAATCAAATATAAATGCTCGGATTTTAACTTTCAAATGATATCCATTGATCATTATTCCTGATTGTATAACTAGTACTGCTTCATTGATAAAATCATCTAAAAACTCCTTGACTTTAGTTAGTTTGTGACTGCCATAGAATAATCCAATTATGAAGAGATAAATGTGAGGCATGCTATGAATATAGAATAGGCCAAAATTGAACCGTTACCATTTTCCATTTTCATATATTGGAATACTGTCAATATTTAAGTTTATTAAAATATTTGTTGATTTTTCAATGTAGTGGAGACAGAAACCAAAGTGAAAATACTGGCCACCTGCTATTTGCTTAATCGTCACTGCTGATCGTGGCGTTCCTGTTTTAATGGATAAATAAAATAATGTTAATAAGTTTGTTCCGAATTTCGAATTAATTTCAAGCATTAATGGTTTTATTGAGTGATGTGGCACGTTAAAATCAATTGCCCAATTTCGTAAAAAAAACATCAAATGGCTCTCGACAGGATGGCGATTGTAGTCTCAGAATTATCCATGTCTTCATACTCATACTGACTGATTTAATTGGCAATCATTTTGATGGACACGATTCAATCGATGAATTATTTGCTTTTTTCTTTCGCCACAAAATCTTTGCATTTTCCATTGCAATATTGTATTAAGGGGTTACATGAGAGATATAGCATTTTGAACTTTCCCTCTCATGACTGTAATACGAATACTCTATCGTCGTTCAAACACGATTATACTAGGACAATTTCTCTGAAACTAATCGGATGATCTCGCCCAAATTTTAAACACTTCTTTAAAATCATTTTGTTTTTTTTTAATATTTCGTTTAGAGACTAGTTTTACTATAATACTATAAGAATTTTTTTTCTGATAAACCAGACGCAACTAATTTGACTACCGGAAACTACCTTTTTGTCGAGGCACCTCCGAAAATCAACTGCCATCAATCCAATTTATCATATTTTCTCAAATTTTTTTTTTAAAATGTTGTTCAAAAGTTATTGAATAATATGCAAAAAAACTAACTAATCTCTTCTGTAGAAAAATAAAACAAATCAAGAAAATTAGCTTTTTTGGCCTCTGAAACCCATGTCACCCCTTAACATAAATATGTTCACACACGATACATTGCAAACAATAATAAAATATAAAAATGAATAGCTTAATTTATGACAATTCTGTAAATGTACTCAATTGGTCTTAAAGTCTTTTGTAAATGCAAAATATTGTATCAGCTGCAAATGGTTTGCATAAGGTCATATAAAAAAACAAGCTTTTTTCTGCAAATGACTACAAACCACTTATTATCCTACAAGAGAAGGGGGTATGTAGGGGTTTTGCAAACGTACTTGCAAATGATTTAGGTCCGAAAACCACTTGCAGAATCACCCTTCAAAAAAATGCGAAATGTATGGGTTTTGCAAGCGTACTTTGCAAATGAACCAGGTCCGCAGGTCATTTGCATCCTATAAATCTTCAACATAAGACCAAATGCAAGTCTTTTACAGGAGGTCCTGTAGAGGTAGATCAAATGAAGGCATTTGGATACTTGGGTGGTAACCTCTTTTTATTTTATTAACAAATTTCTTCATTGTATCTTGCAATCCAAAATATTTTGCACAGAGAGCATCTTGATGTATTATACAATGGAAGGATGGTACATGATGATGATGATCCATCAGTACAATTTGTTTCATCCTGTCTACTTGGATTATGACTCTCTTATAATTGCAGTCTTATGTGTTAATATCTGAAAAACTATTGATGATGAGTTTATGATTTACTCGACCGATAAAAGACTTGTCATGTCTGTTTCGTACTTCATACGATAATGACAGTTCGGGCTTCAATATATATATACAACTGGTCGGCACCAATTGCAATAAAGGGTAATATAAAAAAATATATATATTATTAGCTCATCACATTGAATGCAGCGGTTAATAACCAAAACTGCCGCTTTTGGGACGATGAAAATCCTTGTGAGATATAGGGCTGGTTGGTAATTTTATTATTGATTTTTTTCTATTTTTTTCGCGCACATTTGACAACCATATTTCCAAAAATTGCATGCTACAAAATCGAAACAACAAAGTCGCCAGTCGCCACATTTAAGTGTAATTAAATAAATAAAAATTACTGCAAAGTCTTGGGACATTATTAGGGTAGATATTTTGCACCAAATAATTATTCAGCTCAAATCCCAAAAATGTGATGATTTTTGGTTATATTAAATATAATTTATTTTTTGGTTGTATTTAAAATAATTTCTTTTTATATATTTTTTAAAATAATAAAAAATCGAAACTTTTTTTTCACCGATCACGGTTCGCTGTCTCACGTTTCACCGTCTCACGGTTAACCGCTCAACAATTCACCGTTTAATGCATCACCGTTTTTTTCATCGATTTTTCACCGACACAATTAGCATGGATGTTCGAGCCAGGCCCTTCGAGCTAAACCATGTCGGTGAAACATATTTATATAATTTTTATTAGTCTAAGAAAATTTACACCTGTGCTAAAAAGCTTTAAAATATTTTCATAATTGGGGTTATTTTATAAGCGTTTTATCGATTTTTATACATATTGTCTTCTTATAACATATTTGAATTACATTTCACCCATTTCGGCTTTCTGAACAAAAACACGCATGTGTAAATATTCTTTTTGAAGAACTCTAATAATTTCGTATACACCTGCGTGCTTATGACCAACAACAACCTGTAAACGGCGATGTCAAGCTTCAAGATTGTTCTGTGATGTTGGTAAAAACATTCCAATTTGATCTGCAACACTCCAAAATGTGCTGGTTTCTTCGATGTTGATCCAATATATTTTTTTCTAAACCATTTCGAAACTAATGCTGCATATTTGCCAAATGTTGTAAATAGAGATTTATATGCATTTGATACATTAGATGGAGCCATTTGTATCATTCGTATTTGGTTTGTGAACTCTGGATTACAACTATACTTTCTTTGTAGACCAAGAGATTGCACTTTTCGCCAAATAATCTGCCAAAAATAAAAGTAACAACCTTTAAACTTTACGTCCGTAAAAAACTGTTTTCCAGCCAATGATATTGACTTTTCAAAGTCGGTTAGAATTAGTTTTGGAGTGGGGTTTAATCCATGCAAACAGCACAAACCACAAATTGAAAAAAAAAATTGTTCATAAGCTTCTTTTGTTTTGCTTGACATAAAGCAATAAATAATTGGAACAATAGTGTCATGAACCATTACACAAAACGTCAATAACTGCCTCATTATATTTGGAACAACTGCAAATGTTCCATCAATAATCCAAAAATCAGAATTGCTTAAAAGTTTAAGGCAATATTCGGTTCCAAAAATTAAATTCCTTTCTTCGTTAAATTGGTCATCGGAGAGAACAAACTTTTCACCTTCAATTTTGGCCTGCAGTCATATCCGGAATTGGAGTATGTTAGGCCAAACGGAAGGATTTGTGATGAGTTTCGCGTTTGCTCGAGCTCCGGGGTGTGCGATGTTGTACAAAACTGGTGCATGATTTTTTCTTGATAGTTTTTCAGAACCAACAGTCGAACAAGGTCCTGAGAAACAATACAGTACACCTGTGCAGTCCAGTTCTGCATCGTGAGGAGTTTGATGGAGAGCGAGTGATTGGTTTTCGCTAGCACCATAAACACATCTTCGTCGTTCTCAGTGCTGCTGTTGATGCTGCTAATGCGCGACAAAAAATCGTAAGTATGGTTTTCGACGCTATCTTTGTTGTGTCGTTCTTTTTGTTGACGACAATGAGCGATTGCAAAATCTGGTGACTGGTGACCATTTGATTGATTCATTTGCTTTCTGTGTCCTTGTATGCTTCAAGGTATATCGAATCAGATCACCACTCTGCATTTGTTCAGCATTTAATGATAGTAATTAGTAGTTAGTTAGTAGTAATTATATCTTTGAAATATTAACTTTTGTAATACGAATCTTTTCTCGTTTGCTCGTAAGATAATTCGATCACCGTCATTCGACAAGTTCATCAATTCATCTTTACGCAGTAAACGTCGACGTGAAACACAATCGACTTATCGATCAGCCGACCCAAATGGGCTCTTCATGCTCGGTTTCAATGCAAGTCTGTCGATCAGTTCCAGTCGACGTTCATCACTCCCTTTGCCGTCCGACATGGAGACATGTACAAGCAGGGTCTGTGTCGACCGTCGATCAACTGGTGCAGTCCGCTGCAAATCGTACCAAAAGCAAATGGAGCACGTCGATATTGTAGTGATTACAGGGCAGACAATGACGGGCGAATGTTTGTCAAGTTAATTTCTCTCAAGTAGGGAAGTAAATTTTTGTCAACACCGATTTGTATGGAACATAGTTCAAGGTCAAAAGTATGAAAGTCACCAAAAAAGTGAATTCTTGCCACCAATTTATTTATTTAATTAGCAGTTATTGAGCATTTCGCTGAGCAATTTATCGCCATGATTAATTTCTAAAGCCGATTCATACCTCACGCCGTCAACAGATTTCGCAAGTAGATTTCAATAATGACTAATGGCAGTTATTAAGTTATTCTTATACAATAAATAATAAACAATATAATACAATTGCTGTTTAACAATGTACAGGATGGAGATAGAAAGATATAATGAACATTTACACAATATTACAAATGATACAAAGTTCATTAATTATTTAAAAACAAACAAAACTAAATTATATAAAACTAAAATTAGAACTAAAAGTATAGAAAAACATTATGATCAACAAATTATATATTTATTTTTAAGATTTAAAAACAAGATTAGGAATCATTTGAACAGCATTGGTGCCAAAAAGTGTATATTAATATAGCATTTGGTCGCAAAATGGAAATTATTGTTGGAAACATGTGAAGTAATTCTTTTTAAATTCCAAACGTTTAACTGAAGTTGGCAGCGAGTTTCAACTAGATACTCCAGAAACAAAGAAAACACACAGGAACGATATTCATAGTATTTTTCAAGTGAACAACCAAGTCGGTCGAATTTGCGAAGGTGGTAAACAAATCTAGTACATGCTTTTAAGGCCCGTTGAAGTGTCATCAACGCTGTTCGAGACATATATGAGAAAATAACATCACATCTCAAAAAGTGAGGCAGTAAAAGAGATTTTACAAGTTTGAGTCTAGTGTGACCATGCATCCGCAAACTTCGCAGTCCTGCAAACACTTTAGAAGAAATTGAGCAAACGATCATCATTCCATTTCAAATTAGTACTTATAGAAATGCTAAGATTTAAGACCATGCTAGATGTTGACTATTAATTGTAAGCTTAGGTAATAGTTCAGTGGAAATAGTACTACAAGAGGGGGAAAAATCAGTGAGATTATTATAATCATAATCTCGTCCTACCTTTCTAATTGGGAAATATTAGTAGTATTGCGTAAAGTAGATGTCACTAAGTAGTAACCGTAAGGATTTGTGTAATGACTTACCCTAGTAAAAATTAATTAATTATTTACTCCACACAATAAAATTAATATTCTTCAGATGCGCATCTTGCAACACATAAAACAAAAACGTTCCCACTCCTAAATTACTTGAATACGCATTCATAACTGTCAATAATGCATATTCAAGAATATATTTTTCACAAGCTTTGTATAATATATTCTTCAATACGCATATACTCAAAATTCCGACATCCTTTATAAAAATAAACACAAACACAAAACGATAAAAAATAATGATGCTGTTGGTAATTAATTGTAACCACGTAGTTAACATAAGCCAACTGATCAGCATGGTGAAAAGTAGTTTTTTAGAAGGACAGTTTAGATCAGTTATATCAAATATTTCTAAACAAATAAATACAAATGCAGTATAAAGTTTATGCATATTCTCTATTACAATAAAAAAATAAAAGTCCTACTTGGGACACATTTTTATCTAACTAAAATAAAAGTGTTATTTTTTCTTCACTCTTCTCGAGTGAGCCGTTTTCGGATTGAAAAATCTAAAGGTGAGTGATTTGCTTTGAACAATTATCTTAAGCCTCTAGGAGAAAATTAGTAATAAAATTAAGGCCCGAAAACTGTTTTAGGACCAACTCTGTGAAATGTTCTATATAACAAAAACTAATAGCTTTTAATTAAGCCAATATGTATACAAAAAATTTAAGATAAAATCATCATGCGGTATTTTTATTGAATTTTCAATTATTCATAAAATTGTTTACAATCATCCGATTTAAGTCAAATATGCGCCGTATTGTTCGATGACTAGTTTCCAACGAGATGCCAACTTCATAATGCCCCTATTATAGAAGCTCGCTTCCCTATTGGCAAAAAACTCAGAGAGACAATTTTCACAGGCCTCTTTTGTGGCCAACTTCCGACTACCAAGCTCGTTCGACATGTACAGAAACAGGTGGTAATCACTTGGTACGAGGTCCGGACTATACGGTGGATGCAAAAGAACCTCCCAGACGAGCTCCTGGAGCTTCTGGCGCGTCACCAAAGATGTGTGGCCTGGCGTTGTCCTGATGGAAGATAATTTGGCCTCTTCTGCATGAGTGCTGCCTGCAAGCGGTCCAGTTGTTGGCAGTACAGGTCCGAATTGAGCGTTTGGCCATTCTTTTATAAAAATAATATTTATAATGAACCCACATTAATAGACAGCATGTGTCAGACCCATAATCCAGCAGCATAAAGACAGAATGAAGATTACTATACTTTCTATTTAGTAAAAAGAAAAGATCCGATAATAAAATATTGATAAATGTAGAAAGGATAAAAAATGTATTTTTTATAAACATTTAGTATACATTGATAACATCTATTAGATATTACAAAAATAGGTAAGACCATATAGCATATTAAATTATCATTAAAAATTATACCAAGATGTTCAAATATCGTTTGTTTAAAGGTTGCACTCATAAATCATCTAGCATATAATAGCTCCACACACACACGCACAGCACAAACTGTGCATGACTTGACCAGTCATGGTCAATGAATCCGGTTTGCGGCATCGCACACTGTCCCTATGCCCCACACGGGATTACAGGATCCAATGAGATGAGCATACTAGATGGCCATTGGGAGTAATTAAAATAAAATGTAGCAATATATATAGACTTTACGGGGGTTTAATCGGAGGCTATTGTCTTCCGAACCCCTCTTTATTCTATTCAATTCAAAGTTTACATTATACAAAATATCCGTTCCATTTAAAAAGGACTGCGTAATCTTAAATGAAAGTTAACATAATTGAACCATGGAACACAACAAAATCCATTGAAAAATCCAGAAATAGTAGTAGTAAATAGATCTCCGCACAAGGCCATTAATAAAACACCTCAACGTGATATATTAAATAAGTTTCACAACATTTTTTCCATTTTTATATTGATTTTAATCTTTCTATTTTCGGTATTATTTTTCATACGAATAACCTTTTAGATCTGAAATTCAGTTCTTTTTCTGGACAAATATCATCAATTTTTGTCATATTTCAGTATGACTTTCATCCCTTCTTTCAATACTTTTTCAAGGATAAATTACATCTCACAGCACCTCTTTCTCTTCTTTTTTAAGGATCATCATCTAATTGGATCCTGTAATCTCTTGTGGGACAAAGGGCCAGTGTGCAATGTCGCACACCGGATTCATTGACCATTACGGGTTCACACGAGTGGTCAGGTCATGCTAATGTGATGTTTGTGCTGTGTACTCCTATTGGAGCTACACGTCCCCGATGGTTAGAAGTCTTAATTTGCCCTGACGCGACTCTAACAACTTTGCAAGGAAAATGTGCATATTTTTGAAATATCTCCATGAGATCTATCTTGCTATTTATATTCGGAATCATGAACCATTAATCATTAACGCTGTCGTACACTTTTTGTTCTATATTGTGTATATGTTAATTGATGACAATAATGTTTCGTTATTTCAAATCAATAACTTATTTCAGAAATAGGCTATTAATAGCAAGAGGAACCTACTGATTTAAAGTGCTACATTTGAAAATCAATTCGTTCTGCCGGCCGGGATTGAACCGGCGACCTCCAACAATCCAGCCAACGCGTTATCCCAATCGGGTATGGCTATGGGTTTTTAAGGATGGTACTATTTTTTTAATTTTTTTGTTCACAAATCGTGTATTTTTATGTGTAGGAAGGATATAAATGTTGCCGAGGTGAGCTTATTTCGATCGTAATTGCGACCAATTACATCAATTAAAGCCCGAAAATATCGTCAAACCTCTGTATTGCTTCAGGAAAAAAGCTTTTCAGGAGGAGGAGGTCCAGACCAACTATGGTTGTGTGCCATTCGATCATTTTCGGGGGTAGATTCCGTCCCAGTATCCATTTGCAGAGTTCCAGTTGAAATAAATATAATAAAATAAAAATAATTAAATATACAGCGAACAGTCACAATGTTAGTGTTGTCAAACTCGTTTTAATTCATATTCATATTTATAGACATCCAATGTGTTTCCTAGATTCTGATTACAACGGCTACTGATGTAATCAGAATCTAGGAAACGCATTGGATGTCTATAAAACGTAATATGTGTTTTTTCGAAGTACAATGCAAAACTGGCGAGATGAAGAAAATGTAACTAAATGGGTTCTGTGACGCGAATTGGGCAGGTGATATGGTGGACAGAAGGCTTTGCCGTCACAGGATATTTTTTTGTGTTACTACTGTTTCAATATCTTCTCATTTGTATCTGTGTTGTAGTTGAGTATAGACGTACATAAAAAAAATATTTAAAATGGATAAAATAAAAGGAAAGGCAAGCAGAATGTAGTTATAGATAAACCATTTAAAAATGAAAGGTTAAATTTTTTAAGTGGTACTGTGCTGAGCAAAAGTAAATTCTATGCAAAGGGAGAGTCGTCACACATTTTGTGATGATAAATATGTTGTTATAAAGGGGCCTCATTTATTTGATTTATTAGCATTTCAGAGAAGAATTTTGAGGGTTCACATTTTTTAAACTTACCCGGATCATCGTCGTCTTCAGTCCAGTCGATCTGCCCATACACCAATGTAAATAAAAACGTAAACAAAACACATTTAACCCACATCGTTGTTTTATTTTCACTGTCACTCATAAACACTTTATGCACTTATTTAACTGGTCGATTTAAACTGTTAATTTGTCTAGGATGGTGGATGTAATTTTAAAATATTTATGAGATCCATAAGCTTCTTTTTTCCAGAAAGTTTTTTTACAGATTGTTCATTTTTAAATATCCATAATAAAAATTCGACAAAAAGTTATTTTGTGTGTATAGAAAAACAAAATTTTAACGAGAATTATGAAATAAAATAAAGGAAATATTTCTAATTACATATAATGCATTAAAGTACCCAATATACAGGACACTGAATTAAATGCCAATGGTAGCATTTATATTCGAATAAACATACATGTGTTATAAGAGTTTAAATTTTATTTGTCTAGATATTTTTGCACCGAATATAAAATATTTGTGTATGAAAATCATCGTCTGTACATATTGCTAAGGCATATTATGTTGATATATATATACAATATGTATATACTAATATAGCAATGGAAATAATTTGCATTATGAACTGTGCGGTAGCCGTATAAGGTATAATCACAGAGAACTTGTGTTGAGATGTAACATATTGTAGCATTATTGATCTTTCGTGCAAAATATTGTTTTATTCATTTATTATAATGCACAATTTACAAGCTATTAAATGATAAAATGTTGAACATATAGATAACATAATTAATTATAGAAACAATTAAATGTGAAAACAATTCGAAAATATTATATCCAAAAAAAATAAACACCCAATCTTATTTTGACGAAAAAGTTTTGAGATTTGAGAAACAACACACACTTAGTTATAATTTATAACAGATAATGTATTTTATGCAATAGTCTCTATTTTCTGGAAAAAATTGCTGCTGTACCTAAACGCATTTAAGTAAATTAACTGTAAATATTTTAACCGGCACCATCGAAATAAAACGCGATACTGATTCTACCTTGATGAAATATGATATTCTCTCTTCTCCCGGATAAAAGTGGTAGCGATCTTATGTAAGAGCCTATACGACTTGCAAACCAGTAGTACGATTTCGACCGTTGTGCGAATGCGCGAAAATTATTAGCGTGCTGGAGAAGAAGTACATTACATAATGCTTGAGTATATTTTTGTTTTGAGTATATTGAGGGGTATTGCGGACTCTCTTAATAGTTTGCTACCTCCAAAGTTTCTTTAAATGTGTATGCATATGAAACAGGTTAATGTAAACAAAAAATTGAATGATTAGTATGTTGATGAGATTATTCATTTATTATACAAATTGTGTGCAATAATGAAATGTATTATCCCTGTAGTATCATATCGATCCTTCGCAGTATTTATCAGTTATCAAGAAAAATTCTCAAGGTTTTCCTGATGAGGTTTGATGGTGCGAAATATTACAATATCGAGGATACATGCGAAATGTTTTATACTTTTTTTTGAAAGTGTTTACATTTACACACCCATGTTCAAATGTGTATCCAGAAATGGTATTTCAAACTACAGGGGTTTCGGAGTTAATATTGCCTACGATAGCTAAACTCTCTGAGTCTTTAGTCTGCGATGTGATGACTTATCGACATAAAAGAACAATATCGGTTTATCTGCATGGCTTTATGGCCACTCAATTAATGACATCTACTTAACAAGAGTGTCTGAAATGCTTGATTTAAGTGTTCTCTTTGATGAGAAGTTATCGCTCAGTTAACATATTAAAGTAACGATTGCAAAGACATATTCCATGTTCGATTTCATAAAGAAAATCTGCGCTGAATTTGTACACACCAAAGCACTAAAAAGCGTGTATTGTGCTCATGTAAGATAACATTTAGAATATGGTTCGGCTGTGCTGGCTGTGCATTCTAATAGTTTAGAGTCTATACAAAAGAAGTTTCTTCTGTATGCATTGCGCCGTGCTTTAGTAAGGGAGGACCGCTGACCGCTGTAGGATCTTGTCGTAACGACGAAAAAAATCCGGAGTGTTCTAAATTTTCGACTTGCTGTCATATCTCTAAGACGCGCCTAATTTTGTTGTAATTTGTTCACATCGCTTGAGTTATGCGTGAGTATGACTTTCTTAGAGTTAAAAGGCACAGAACTTCATATGGGCAAACAGAGCCAATGAATAGTATGGCCAAATCTAGCTTTTTGATTTTACAGCATTGCGAGACGCGTTCCGGCGAAACGTACGGTCTTATGTGGACACTAAGAATAAATATGTTTTTGTGTAGTACAATATACTTAGTATAATATAATAGGATTTTTGAACAATCGGCCATTTTGAAAACAAAAGCCTCATAGACACAGTGAAATTCGGTTCACAACATGAAATAAATATGGTTACCAGCGAAAATTTGATTCACCGTACTTTTATTGTTTCTATAAATCACTATAAACGATGCGCGGTTCACATAGATGCGACACACAAGAAGATGTTAAAAACGTACTGAAATGTATAGACCTGCGACCAAATTAGCATGACAATAGTGTCAAACTATCAACTATGATTTATTCACCGTGGATTAGCAGCATATCCACGATGGATATAACATATTTCTGATTGATATGCGCATATATGTCAGAGATAAATAAAACTATGTATATCTGCAATGCATATTTTTTATTCATAACTTGCAAATCATGTTTAAAAGTGATATAATATTTAAATTGTGTCTACGTCATATAATAACAAATCGATAACCAATATAATTTGTTTACAGTAGTTTAGATGTATTTGCGACATACAAAAACAAAAATATTATTCCTTCCAGTGAATACTGTATATATTGAATACTAGACTAGTATAAAATTACTATATATTACTGACCTGGAATCGGTGACATTCATTTCTATTTAAACACTATCCTTCACAATTTTATATTAATGTATCTATATTATTGTACAATTAATTATTATATACTTATATTATAGATAGGCAAGTTGGATGCTCCAACATACTCCCCCTTCCTTTCAGAAGCTTTCTACTAATATATTATTAAGAACAATGATTCTGGAAAGATTAAACTACAAATTCATCTAAAAGAATATTTGAATTTCCTGTTTGTCTAATGACTTCTTTATTTATAGTTATTTGTAATTCTTAAACGTCTACACATAACAATGACAACTATAATGAAACTTATAATGAAAAATGTAAAATACGGCATGAGTAGTCATAACATAATGATGTATGTCATGATCATCAATTGTTGTTACAAATTCATCATTGGCCTTTTGTAACTTAATAGAATTTTCTATCATGATAATATTTAAATTGTCTTCAATAAAATAACTATTTGTATATATGTATATGTTTTGGTAATGCTACTTTTGATGCAACATGTTGACTTAGATGCTTTTTTTCTTACACATCTTGTTAGGTTATGAATATATATTATTATTATTATTATTTTTTAAACATTGTTATAATTCAAATGCAAGAATTAGCTTGATGATTGCTATATAGATTTTTTACGTCAAATAAATTAAGTATAATCAACAACCGCGGGTTTATTATATGGTTTATAACCTTGTGTTCACTTGTAATATATATATTATTATATATAATTATATATTATATTTTCTTTAATTTAAAGTCAATAAAACTAATTGAATCGCTTACGTTACGTTGTTCCTCAGCTTGGTGTTGTTTGTCTGCACGGGTGGTAATTGGCTGACATCTGGCTCTTATGGTTATGGTCGCACTGAATCCTCGATTGGCGTTGTATGGCTGGCTGCACGGAGGTAAATGGCCTAGGCTTAGCGTTGTAAATTCAGTTTAGGACTTCACTTCTTTAATTTCTTTTACTTTTTTCTTCATGTTTCGTTTGGTTGATTTCTCACTGCAATCACTTTTTCACTGTTAACTTTTTTTTATTTAGCCTTGCTTTCTAAGTACTTTTTATTAATGCCTATTTTCTTCGTATTTTTATTTTATTTTTTTTGTAGAATGGGTTGTAAATCCATTCTATACTTCGGCTCTTAATGCAATATCCGGCTCAAAGAACCAATGATTTTGCCCTTACAGAAATTACGCCTTTATATATAAAATAAAAGGTTCCTTTAGACAAGTAATATTGAATACTAGACTATCAGCACTTACGGCTGTATAAAATTACTTTTATTATTGACTTTCCTTCACCGATTCCAGTTTATGAATTGTTTACTTATTATTAAAAGAAACACTTTAATATTGCGGCATTCATAAATTGTTTACTTATTGACGCATGCATTATTGCAACGCCGAAATATTGTTTTAAAGTGACGTCAACAGGGATAATTTCCCCAACTGACCTTGATTTTTTTAATAATTATAATAATTGCCATCATTTCAAAAAAACAAATTAAGAAAAAAAACAATTATACAAACTAAATAAAAACAATAGTACAAAAAAAATTATAATAAATTAATAAAATAACAAACATATATATATATAAAATTACATTAAAAATTAAAAATTCAAGACAATAAGGATTTAAATCAACAAATATCTGTCAAGCTCGTACTACAAAACGACTAAGCAATAACCGAACTAGCTGTCCATGCTGTATTTACCAAACCATAATTACTGTTGTATGGTTCGCTCTGAACACATACTTGTACAACTATAA